>MJUT01046549.1:933487-968913 GCA_002080005.1 Gigantidas platifrons | reverse complement strand
CTTTACAGGCTTGGCAACATATATATACATGATAGCTTACTTTACAGGCTTGGCAACATACATATACATGATAGCTTACTTTACAGGCTTGGCAACATACATATACATGATAGCTTACTTTACAGGCTTGGCAACATACATATACATGATAGCTTACTTTACAGGCTTGGCAACATACATATACATGATAGCTTACTTTACAGGCTTGGCAACATACATATACATGATAGCTTACTTTACAGGCTTGGCAACATACATATACATGATAGCTTACTTTACAGGCTTGGCAACATACATATACATGATAGCTTACTTTACAGGCTTGGCAACATACATATACATGATAGCTTACTTTACAGGCTTGGCAACATACATATACATGATAGCTTACTTTACAGGCTTGGCAACATACACTTCAATTAAATAAAATAGGGGGAGGGGTTACACTATTGTTATGGACCAAAACTTAACATAAAATACTAATATGGGGGGAACAGTTTAACAAATAACAATTCACAAGGAGAGCACCAACAACAATCAGATATATAATACAAATCAGAGTGAACAGTACATAAAATTACAATCACAATTCAAAGAGAGAAAGTGAAACCACTGAAAGGTAAAAAAGGTGAAATATAACTTCAAATTATAACAGACAACATCCACTACCACTAATCAGGAGTCAGACCATGTGCTTCAACACATACACTGCTCATCTGTTTTATGCATAGGGCTATTGTGCATATTAGCAACACAAATATCTTTCATTGCACCATGCTCATATTAGCAACACGAAGCATAATGTTTTTTTAATTAATTAAATCCCTATGGAAATGAGTGACAAAACTCACAAAGCATAATATGTGTATCAACAAAAACACATTTGAGCATTACCGGGGTGCACTTTTTGTAGTATTGACTTTGTAACTACATTTATCACATATTTGTACGTAATACGTACCTTTTTGCATGTGTGATAGTGCCCGATCCATATCAGTGCCCGGGGTAAATAACCGTTTATTTTGGCCTGCGTCGATGACGTTATTGTGACACGTAAGCAAACATGACAGACGAGGAACATACAGCAAACAGATACAACAGAGATGAAGAATTTCAAAGCAAACGTAAAATTGAGAGTGACATAAAGATATTCAAGGAGTTTCTGTCAACAGTTGGAGAACTCCGTAATCCCGCAGATATTGTAGTCGAGGAGATGAACATGCTTCTTTTCAGCGCGCACGAAATCAAAACAGAATTACGAACCTGATTCATTGAAATGTATCCAAACTTCCATCAGTAGATATCTTATTGATGGCGAATGTTGATATTCACGCCATCGTGTCGACTATTGAGAACCATAAAAATAAAACAATTACTCCAATTTTCGTCAGTAATAACTCTGTCCAGTGAACGGTTACTAATAATAACATGATAAGAATTGGACCTCTGATTTATATTGAAAAGTGGTGTTTAAAAGCTGTGATAAATATGGTGAATTATATTATTTTGTTATTTTGGTGAATAAACATAAATTCTTCATTTATTTTTAATTATTTCAGTCATTTTTCATAGAGGCCCTCGTATCATTCCTCGATCCATATCAGCCTTGGGCTGGTATGGGAGTCTCGGAGTGATACCACGGCCGATATGGAAAAGGCCATGTTATAAACTATATGTTTAAATAGGACAGGCTTTTAATATCGGCCTTATAATTTCCCCATAACAAGGAAACATATTTCCCATTGCTCTCGAATAATAATGTACAATCTATAATTTGGTCCTGGTATTCATGGACTAATTTATCGTTGTCTATCGTCAAATCAGCTGGATTGTAGCTACTAAAATGACGAAAACATGTTAATATATAATATATCATGTAGGTATAAGGTGGTAATTGGATGGTCTTATGGGCAAATGTTTTGCGTATTAAGTTCAAGATTAGGACTTATGTTCTTTACTGCAACGCTGCCCGTCCTGGCTGGCATTTTACTCGAATGCTGAAAATACTTGCATGTCCACATCAGTTTTTTTAAGAGGAGAGCGTTATTTAGATCCATAATTCCTAATCATATATGTTTCCATGGGAACACAGTCACCGTCCAAGAAGCCAAGGACACATTGTATGATCCTGTATCCGATTGTTTTATTACGTTTACTGATTTTAAACCTTTTTTTATGAAAGATATTTTAAAACGTTGGCAAGACAGTTGGGATCAGCAGATTTATAGCAAATTGCACGAAATATATTGCCCAGTTGATAACACTCCTTGTTCTTACAGTCAAAATAGGAAGGAACAAGTAGTTATCGGAGACCTACTCATAGTTGTTAGTTAAATAATGAGGAACGACCGTGTAATTCCAATTTTGCAGTTAAACACGTTTTAATTGACTGCGTAGATGTTGCCGATGTTCGGCAGCCATTCTACAATGTCAACAAGTTATATGATTTATTTACAAATGTAGTTGACGACACAATTTTTTAATCTTTTTAAAGAAATGAATTCATATACCAAAATAGTTAGATAGCATAAGTTCTAGATATATGATTTTATCATTTTAATGTTTCTTCTATTTGTACATATCACCCGTTTGTTTTATAAACAAGTATGTTTTATTTTTAAAAGTCTTCTATGTGTCTAAGGCAACAGGAAATTTGTTCACGCCACGATATATCTGAAATACTGCTAAAGTTGGCGTTAAGCACAAATCAATCAATCAATCAATCAATCAATCAATACTTATGTTCGTCTTTACCTTCGGATGTTTGTAGGAGAGTTGATGTCTTTCTTACGTTCGTGGTGTTTGTTTGCATATTGTGCTGTATTTTTTTGTTTTTCTTTGTCTTATGTACCCAATGTTGCCAGTATCTCTGGATTGTCATTTTTGATTGTCCCTTCGGTGTTCTCTAAAGTTTATTACTGCCCAGCACTTTTATTGAAGTGCCTGTACAACGCCAGAAAAGTCAACGTTCGCTAATTCAACTTCGCCTCAGTTTCCACTATCTTTCAATTATATTTTAGAAATGTTGTATTATTTTCTTCATTTGATTGATTGCTAAAGAGGAAAATGTACTATATAAGGAATTACGCATGAATGAATATGACTGGAGGTAATGATCATGGTCGGCCCTACGACAAAACTCAATATATGTTACATGAACCATTCCTCTTAAAAACTTCAAAACACATCGACGACCACAGCAGGAACTGGTTGCCTCTTTTAGGGGTGCGCACAAAATGTATGTTTTGGTGTTAAACCGATTAATAGGTTCACAATCCTCTCATCTAAATAATTCAGGATCAGTCCATGATGGTAGTTATTTGATTATGATCAGGTAATTGAAGAGATAAAATGTTACATGTCATTTTTCGCGTCAGATGCGGGTCTATCATTTATTGTCATTAAATAGAGAGAAAGTAAGATTACAAACCGGTATGTTCAACAAAATGACAACAAGCTAACAAATGTAATACAAGTGATAAAACCACCACATTGTTCTCGTGTAAGAACAGACTTGATTGATACCAGTAAGAAAGATGTCTTGATTTCTATGCTGTTTTCGTGTGCTCTTAAATCCGTTTTGTTTCAATAGTCCATTTGTTATTTACAATGTCATAAAATTATAGTCTATTTATTCTGTTATGGCAATACATGAAATGGAGAAGCTATGTAAAATTGCAACAAACATAACCGAAAAAGATACGTTTTTCTAAGAAAGTCATTTGCATATTGTAATAGCTTTTTCTAACATCTTCCATACATTTATTTAATTTGTCTATATCAGTTTGTTGGATTCATATCTTCTCAAGACCTATTCGTATCATTGGTTAAGATATTAGTGGTATCAACAATGAGGGCTTTTATTTTTTTTGCCAATATTCAATTACTATCAGGAAATCACACAATCTGATAAGAATACAAATTACAATCCTATAGATATCTAATGGATACATTGCAGATTGGCATCAATTCATCAATTTTAAGGAGGTTGTTGTTTTCGTCTGAGATTTTCCACCGTAACAATGCAAAATATATTTTTTTAGCTTTCTTTGATTATTAGTTTTTTTTCAATATTGTTATCCCCCCGCGATAGCGGTGAGGGGATATAGTAATAGCGGCCGTCTGTCCGTCTGTTTGTCTGTCTGTCTGTCTGCCTGTCCATCCGTCACACTTTCTTGTTTACGCGATAACTTGAGCAAACATGGATAGATTTGAATAATTTTTTGCATGTGGCTTGTAATTATCATTATCTTGGATGGGATGTAATATGGAAATATTTGAACAAGGGTTTTGGGGGGAAATCTTGGTTTTTGGTTGAAAAATCACCAATTTTGAGAATTGAGTCTTGTTTACGCGATAACTTTAGTAAACATGGATAAATTTGAATAATTTTTTGCGTGTGGCTTGTAAATATCATTATCTTGGATGGGTTCGTCCATGGAAATATTTGAAGCAAGGGTTTTGGGGGAAATTCTTAATTTTTGGTTGAAAAATTAACAATTTTGAGAATTGAGTCTTGTTTACACGATAACTTGAGTAAAAATGGATAGATTTGAATAATTTTTTGCTGCATGTGGCTTGTAATTATCATTATCTTGGATGGGTTCTAATATGGAAATATTTGAAGCAAGGGTTTTGGAGGAAAATCTTAGTTTTTGGTTGAAAAATCACCAATTTTGAGAATTGTGTCTTGTTTATGTGATAACTTTAGTAAACATGGATAGATTTGAATAATCTTTGCATGTTGCTTGTAAGTATGTTATACATTAAGACTGCAAAGCTGCTTTCTATAAATATATAAAACTAAATATTATGCAAGTGCGGGGAGGATACATCGCGCATTCATGCACTAGGCGGTTCTTTTATTATTGAAGTGCCTGTACAACGCCAGAAAAGTCAGCGTTCGCGGATTCAACTTCGCCTCAGTTTCCACTATCTTTCAATTATATTTTAGAAATGTTGTATTATTTTCATCATTTGATTGATTGCTAAAGAGGAAAATGTAGCATATAAGGAATTACGCATGAATGAATATGACTGGAGGTAATGATCATGGTCGGCCCTACGACAAAACTCAATATATGTTACATGAACCACTCCTCTTAAAAACTTCAAAGCACATCGACGACCACAGCAGGAACTGGTTGCCTCTTTTAGAGGTGCGCACAAAATGTATGTTTTGGTGTTAAACCGATTAATAGGTTCACAATCCTCTCATCTGAATAATTCAGGATCAGTCCATGATGGTAGTTATTTGATTATGATCAGATAATTGAAGAGATAAAATGTTACATGTCTTTTTTCGTGTCAGATACGGGTCTATCATTTATGGTCATTAAATAGAGAGAAAGTAAGATTACAAACCGGTATATACATGTATGTTCAAAATGACAACAAAATAACAAATGTAATATATGTGATAAAACCGCCACATGATTCTCGTGTAAGAACAAACTTGATTAATACCAGTAAGAAAGATGTCTTGATTTCTCTGCTGTTTTTGTATGCTCTTAAATCCGTTTTGTTTTAATAGTCCATTTGTTATTTACAATGCCGTGAAATTACAATACATTTATTCTGTTATGGCGATACATGAAATGGAGAAGCTATGTAAAATTGCAACAAACATAACTGAAAAAGATACGTTTTTCTAAGAGTCATTTGCATATTGTAATAGCTTTTTCTAACATCTTCCATACATTTATTTAATTTGTCTATATCAGTTTGCTAGATTCATATCTTCTCAAGACTTATTCGTACCATAGGTTAAGATATTAGTGGTATCAACAATGATGGCTTTTTTTTGCCAATATTCAATTACTATCAGGAAATCACACAATCTGATAAGAATACAAATTACAATCCTATAGATATATGATGCATAGACAGCAGACTGACATCAAGTAATCAATTTTAAGGAGGATGTTGTATTTCGTCTGAGAATTCCCCCCATAACAATGCATTACATTTTTTCTTTGATTATCAGTTTGATTATGGAGGTATAATGTTTTACCGCTCCAAACATCTTGTACACCAATATAATTTCAATCAAAATGAGATCGCCCATCCTTTATTCTCTTGAGATTGTGACGATTTAAAAGAATTTAACTTTATAAAAAATGTACGTATTACTTCCAATGATAAAGAACACGTGTTCCTTTTGTTGATAACATTATGCTACGAGGGTCCGTACAAAAAAGCATTTATATGCTCATTACATTTCAGTGTGTTATTCTGATCTCATGAGACATAGTAAACTATAGTTTGTTATTTGGGTATACTGCTAACGTTGGTGTTAAACGCCAATGGATCAATCAATAATTAAATAACGTACACACAGAAAAAGGATAGATATAGATATATATTGTTTGCACAGCTTTATTAAGCGCCCAAATACAAAATGGCTTGATTTTACATTGTGTTTGAATAGTATCACAGCAAAGAATGGATATATACATTTGTTAAAATGGACATGCCGAAATAAGATTCGCACAAAAACCCAGAAAGATCACTCAATATTCAAGATTCGAAATTCATTATCTGAATCAACCAATCAGAAGCAAACTTCAAAGCTATGATTTTCTGCGGCCAATTATTTTTTTGTTTGTAATAACATTACATCCTGTTTAAAACAAAAGATACAAACAAAATCTTATTCAATATAAAAATTCAATTTACTTCCATTTCTGCCCCAAATCGTCACAGAACTATTTTGTAATGTTTTACAATTAGTATTTTATGATATCAGGTCACTTTTCATTTTAATGGGATTCGTGTTGGTCAAAACTAGTTTTCTGTGTAGCGGTTTTTATTTTTGGTCCTTTGGTTCTGTTTCGTTTTGGTCATTATCTGATCTGTCCTTTTCTTTCTACATACGACTTCTGCTTACCTTTCCGGTATTTTCAAATTTAGATACTCTATGCAAAGATGTTATAACCTATTTTGTCAAAGCTAAAGTCATGTAACAAAATTTATCTTAAAAAATTACTTTACTTCGTAAAACAATTACACATGTTTGATTGTATCTTAATGGAACCGTTTGCCTCAACAATGTAAAAACAATTATTGATTTGTCGATTCTAGAGATAATATCATTTATCTACTTGCTACTAATTTCCACATTAGAAAACGCTGTCAACATTCCGCTATATCAGTTTGTCGAATCATACAAACAATATTGTTCAGACTACAATAGACAGGAAAGATCAAGTGAATTTTGGGAAACATTCAAGTTTATTCTGTAATTCTGTGACAGGTAAGACAATACATTTAAATGATTTTCTACAATACAAAAAATCCGTAGATATCTAAATTTAACAATGTTTTTATTCTTCCTCATTTACACTCATAATTTCTTTTTAATTTTTTTTTTTTAAACATTTCTTTTAATAAAGAAAAGGGGGAATTATGAAATTCTGACAATTAGTATTATGTAAATGTAATTCATTTTAAAACTTCCCCTTAATATGTTAATCGTGATGAGGACATAATTAAATCTCTCACAAAGTATTTTAGGTATAGCAAAAAACATTCACAATTAAAGAGCATGGTGCTATTCTCCGGTTGCTTAATGAAACTGAAGTAGCGCTCGCTCGCGATCATTTTTCCCCCTTTGAACTGAAATCTGTGCCGATTGTATTTCTATTCAGCATCTAGCGTTGTAGCATCATCATTGTATACGTTGTGAAACAATAATATCAGATGTTTTAATTTTCATATTTGAGTTCATTTCTGATTTTTATATCTGCTTTTGCTTTACATAGATTTGCATATTCTTGTAATAAAAATGTAGATATAAACAGGATTGTTAATTTTTAGGATTTATTTTTAGTTGAAATATATAGGAAAATCAACGTCAATTTTTATTTGTTATGTTTAAATTATGTGCAAATAAAAACCACCCATATAAACATAATGAGCAATTAAACAATCAAAATATAAACAATTCTGAATGTTTTGGTGTAAAATTTGTTAAAATCTATCCAGAAATGACTTCACAATAATTTTTTGAAAAAATATGGTTTTTGTTGATTATATAGGGATTTATTTTTACAAATTTAAAGACTTTTATCACCATACTGTAATTTAATATGCACAACATACCACTGGAATAACGTTTATCAAGTACACTCAAACTCGAAAACCAAACAATTCAAAAGTGTTTGCGAGCAAGTAAACCACACTGTCTAAACAGTCGTTTGTCGTAATCATTCATTCATGACATAGCACCGAGTGCGTAGCAAGAGTAGCACTACGGGTGTTATATGTGGAGCGGGAACTGCCTACCCTTCCGGAGCACTTGAGTTAACACCCGGTTTTTAGTTGGGTGCGTGTTGCTCGATCTTTAGTTATTTGTGTAATGTTTTGTAGATAATTGTTTGTCCTTTTGTCTTTTTTCCTTTAGACAGCGTAGTCATTGTGTTGTCTGTCCTTCTATTTACGTCTTCTAATTACCACTTTGGTAAACTTCAAACTTTTCTTGGCTACGGTTGCAAGTGAACTGGGTTTATAAACACTATGAAATAAATGTTGATTTTTTTAAATTATATCGTCCGCTTGATTTTTCATTCTATCTAGCCTAAGATACGCTGGAGAAAATAAAACTGAAACTAAAATATCGAAAATCGATTGATTTACAAGAAACGGCATTTTATACGAAAATTAAAAATCCTTTTTCTACTATAGCCTGAGAAACTATGTTAACGCTATTATTAAGCTAGACGTCATTCTCGAAGGAATAAAATAATCGGTCAATTAATCGGTTATCAATGTATTAACCATATTGTTGCACTCACCACTCGTATAATGTGTGTTTATGTGAGGACTACATACTGAAAATACACTTAACGAATTCAAGGGAAAAGGATACATCTGATTGTAATAGAAATATTCTGTAGAATCATAGAATATAAAATAATATGCGGTATACATTTTAAGTTTATCAATATTATTAACAAAACTGTGGCTACCCCTGGCTGAATTTGGTCATGACTTTTATAGGCAGTATCCTCTATTGCTTGTTTACTTGTCTTAAAATGTGTATATTGTATATATATTTTGTCTTGTATTTGTATCTCTGTACTACTGTTTTTGTGGTTTTAGAGAATAAAGATATATGAAGCAAAAACAGTGTGGTACATGTCTGTTTTTTTCTTTTTATTACTTATATAATTGTATTGTATATATGCATGTTTTCTTCTCGTCTTTAGTTAATTGTTTCTCTTAATTAATTGTATGTCTGTTAATATTGTTTTGTCTATCTCCTAAAATTAGTGACCTTGAATTTCACCATTTTACTTATTTCATCGCTAGCTATTACATTTAAGGAATATCAATGGTGACGGCCCTAGGTGTTCAAGACTTACGGTTTTTGTTTCATCTTTTTTTTTTACCAACTTGCGACAAGTTTTCAAAGCAATTTATGTTCCTTACGGAGTCATGCAAGCCTTTCGATCACGTTAGATTCCCGCGAAAGCACACATTCAGGGATAATATTGTAGTAATATATTAAAAAACAAACAAAAATGAACGATACAATCAAAAATATATATAACAAAACAAAGATGATGCACACTTCGGGAATTACACAATAACACTTGAATGAATCATTTATCATTAATATGAAAATCAAACACCCGACGAATAATGACAAAAACTAATGATAAAAAATAATAAATAGGAATAATTTGTAAATAAATATCATTATATTAATTGGTTTATTGCAAGTATCTGACTATGAAATCAAATATAACATTTAGTATGATCTGTTATTAGTTATACATAGATGAATATAGGCAACGAAACATAAAATACAATTATAAAGAGTTGTTAATTGACGGCATAATTAAGAGATGGGAAATTAAACATTATAAATAGTTTTTTTTTTATATATCCTACCTTCCTTGTAATTATTTTATGACAATTTTACTGTGATGTTAATGGATAAACGAGAATATCATATTTCTGAACAAGGTTAACTGTGACGAGATTTTGCTTTAGACGTATGATGGTATCATGGTGTCAGTATGTCCGTCTACATATGCGGCGTAAACAGTAAACATGTCGTGCTCTACTAAATCTACTTTGAGTCTACAAATATTCTTAAAAACTTAACAAGATTATTATATAGCGGTTTGAGGGTATGTATGCTTCGTGATAATTTTCTACGTTTTCGTTCCATAGTCATGGTAACCAGAAGCAATATCAATATCGCTAACACAATATACGTGAAAGCTCCCTTTCCTGGCTTGGCACAGACATTTCAATGAACAGTGGTAGAGTTAAAGTAGTTGTATGGGCACAAACCTCTCATTTCAGTGAAATTGTGCAAGTGGTTTCCTAATATGAGTAAAATGCAAATCCACTCATTTAAAAAAACAATCTGGGCGTATATTGATTGGAATGTCTATAACACCGTGTAGAACAACAAAATGTTGAGATGGGAAACATGTAAAATTGAATCACATCGATATTGTAAATATTAAAGTACCACGAATTCTACACAAAACATGACAATCCAATTATCAGCCATGACGACGAAATCACACTTCAACTACATAATCATAAGAACATGTTTGTTTTTGTAATGAGGTATACAATTTATAGTATTCAAGAAATTTTACTCCACCTTTTTTTTTAATGTTGGTGCCGTTTCAAACCATACGAGGAATAAATATATATCGTGTATTTGTCAATACTTTAAAGATATCAGTCATATTTGATTTCTGAAAATTGCATTACCTGGAACCAGTAAACGAATATTTTGCGATCATTAAATCATAGCCTGAAGTCAACAATTATTAAAATACAGTATTGCTATATTTTATTCTATGACACCTGTCCCCAACGCGTCAGTTATTGATTTCTAAGACAATCGTCTGTCGTTTGTTTTACGTTTTTGGACAATTATTAGACGACATCAATCGTAAATTTAACGTTGTAAGATTTTAAACATCGTCCAACAAATATTAACCGGTTTAACACTGACACATATTATTTTCATGTCAAAATTCAGGTTCTGGATTTCCAATGACATATGCCGTTTTCTGTTTTGTATTCAGTGGTTTGAGGGGAGAAGGGGTTGTTCGTTCTCTTTATATTGATTCATTTTTTTACTTCCACTGTTTCTCTTCCCTTTCATAATGACGTACAGCTCTGTATTAAAATCAATATTCATAGCATACAGAAACTATTAAAAAAAATCCTTGAAACTTAAATTAAAAAAAAACAAAAATTATATCTGAAATAGATTTGTCTAGTATTATTTTTATGACATATTTATGCATATAATATAATACTTGATGAATAACAGTAGATATTTTTTTTATTTTCAAACACAATCCAGATATATTTGAATCATATTCTGACTTTTAATTTGATACAAGATAACAAGCTGTTCGTATTCTATTTATTAGTTGTTTATTGACGAAAACATCATTTGGGAAGGACATTGATGCCTATCTTGGGAACTAACTTTGAAGCGTCATCTCAAATAGGCAAGTCGATCGATGCACAAATATCGTATGTGTTTAAAAACTAAATTTGGTGTTTACAGATTTCAGTGGCTGGAGATTTATATTCTAAGTAGGTGAGCTTTACTGTTATATAAAGCTATGTTTATAGGACTATTTGCTGATATTTATATATGTATATAAATCAAATATATAACGAATAGAGCTTAAGAAACTTGAAACAACCGTTGGGCATTGGCTATGCATGCACTTATACTAAAATGCAGCTTACATTACCATGTTGTATTCTGTGGTGTTGTATTATATCGTGTGTATTTTAAAACTAAATCTGATTTTTGCAGATTTTTAGTGGCTAGAGATTTATATTCTAAATAGGTGAGCTTTATATATGTAAAGATATTTTTATAGATATATGTACATATGAACATATGTTACTATATTTTTACCAGATTTGCACTGTAAGATATTAACTGTTTTGTATGGTTTGTTTTTAATGTGTTGTTTATGTAAATTGGTATTTCTATTAAACTATTGTCATCTAAAGGTCTCTATTGATCACAGAACTTCTCGTACGATTTCTAAACTGAACTACCCCTGTATTGATCACACCTTTTCGTGATTTATGACGAATTTATTGGTATTTTCGGTATATACATCAAATATATAACTGATAGAACTTAAGAAATTTGAGACAATTATAATGCACTGATTATGCATGCACTAATACAAAGATGACGTTTCAATTACCATGTTGTATTTTTTGGTGTTGTATTGTCCATATATTTCATCCATAACATTTTCTCTTGTAAAAACGTTGAAATTAATGTTTTGGTTTATTACATAGATAAATCAAATATCAGTATCAAACTGGATGAACATTCTCTGCTGATCCAAGAAAATACATTGTTGCTTTATACAGTAATGTGCATCTAGAACACTGAATTATTATGCATACCTTGATGTTTATAGAACTAGGACGTCCATATCTGGCGGTGTGTTATTCCCAGTGGAGGAGGTTTTATCTTAATATATAAAAAGCATAATTGGTTTTCAATGGAAACAAAAGTAAAACTCTCGTCCTATGGTTTCTTTTTCTGTTGCTTTTTTATTGTTTGTATTCTCCGATTCTCCTTTGGCCTTATCGAGCATAGGATTTTTTATATAATTTGCCATTAATCCGGTACTCTGGACAGTATTATAGATTATGTACAGAATACAAACAATAGACAGTCATCTTAACATACTTATTTGAATAATGAACACAAATATGAGTACAATTAATTCCAAATACAATCGTAATACCATTTTAATGATTGGATTTGTACTTTCTAAGTTATTTTTATCTATCATTGTAAAAATGAAAATATGCCTTAAAACGATAAATGTGAATATTACAATATGATTGATTAATTGTTGTTTAACGTCAAGTGGTCGGTATTTCAACTTAATTAATGATGAGACCAGATTTAGAAACAAAACTATTGTAGCTAAGAAGGCGAAGCGGTTTACGAAGAGCTTAAGCTGTTCCATATAAGTATAGTCTGTTCAAAAGTTTCAAATATTCCTTATAATTTAATTTTTACAATAAAATTTAATGATTCCTCAATTTCAATTAGGATTATTTCATGGGACTATTTGAATTTGTCGTTGGCGAATGAATATGTTGGTGACTTCGCTATACCAACCCAGGATATCAATTATAACCAACTTTTCTCAATCGCATTGATGGCGTAATGGTTAGCGTGCTCGCCTCGAGTGCGGTAGATCGTGGGTTCGAGTCTCGGTCGGGTCAAACCAAAGACTATGATATTGGTATTTGTTACTTCTCCGCTAAGCACGGGGCATTAAGGAGAAAGAACAAAGACTTGTTGGGTCGAAATCAGAATAATGTCCGAGTGGAACGGACAGTTCTTTCAGTAAGTTAGCACTATAGCAATCCAACTCAACTTGTTGGTCTAGTACAAAGGGGACCTCATCATCATTTCATTGAAAATTAACTTGTTCTTGCCATGATATAGCTGAAAAATTGCTGAATTGGGGCTAAACAGCATAGGCGTTAAGCAACAATCACAGGCTCACTCACCAATTTTTATCCAGGCGGTTCAGCCAATCAGATTGCAGTCTGCACATCAAATTACATGTAAATTATAACATGTTAACGTTTTATCTGATTAAATCTGCCTTACATTGAATAATTCTGTACAAATTAGTGGAGAGGCATTTGTTGCTAACAAATGATATTGGTGAATATATAATGATTAAATCTACAATCAATGAAATCTAAAGCACGGTATACACGATACAAGTTTTGAATCCAAGTTTCTATTCAAGTTTCTTGAATTCAAGTATTTTGATCGTGTATACCATACAAGAAACTTGAACGGACTTGGATGGAATAGAAATCCATCCTATTTTTCTTTCAACTTGGATGGAACTTGGACGGAGATTGACCAATCGGAAGACAGAATCCTTATCAGCATCAATTTGTGAATGTAAATAATAACAACTACACGTGTTGTGCAAAGATGGTGGGAAAAGAGGAAACTCCAAAATTCAGGAAAAAGAGTCACATGGACTAATGAAATGATTGAAGATCTAATAGACTTCTAATAGATCCTCTCCTCTTAATTCCTGTACTAGATTGCTGTAGATGCTCGTCTGTCGTCGCCTTCGAAGCCATTTACGAGCCCATGTTGACCTCTTTTTGGAGCTTAATCTCCTTCGCAGTACAATTGTACATAATAATGCAATACAAAGGACAGCACCCTCCTCTTCTCCTAAAAGTGTCATTTTGTTTGTTGTATCTCCCGCCAAAACTTATGTGTATTCATCAAAATTTCTTGCATCGTGTATACACAAACTTGAATTCAAGTTTTCTTGAATGGAGACTTGGATGCAAAACTTGTATCGTGTATACCGGGCTTAATACATCAGTATTCACCTTTACTGTTTTTGTCGACTGATTACAGAGTCACATGTTTGTACTCCTAAGCTAGACAATTTGATTCTAATAAATGTTGTTTCATATAAGCCTGTAGTAAGTGGTTTTTCGAGTAAGCATCTGTTATTTTCATCAGTACCTTTACTACACTCGAGCAATTTTTAATCAAATTTGTAATATGATATTGTAATCAGTGGAGTTAATTATGTTTTGAGTGTTTCCGTTGAAGTCCTAGACAAACGTCACTCGCTGGTCAAATTAAATCCGTTGTTAAGATTTAGATTCCACAAACTTATCAAATATCAATTATGATTTTTCATTACTTAGCATCAATGAACAAATATGTGAAAAGCTTGAAAATACCAAAGGGTTAATTAGAAGCCGTAAATAAATATATCGGTACAACACGATGGCCAACAAAAAAAGACACACAAAAAACAAGCAATCGTCGACCAAATTCTACACAGAAAACTAAAGTACTCCACTAGAAACCGGGGCTGACTTCAAGCGCTGCATGAGGAAGGACAAACAGATACTAATCTTGATTTCCTTAAATACGCTAAGTATTCTCCTAGAGAACGTACTTTAAGCAAATCTCGCAAAAACATACTTATATTAGTAATTTAAATCCTGCAATGTAGATTTGAGAAACGTATATAAAGGAAGTCAGATGTGGTTTCCTTTCATAGATCAATTTTACTTAATATAGCAATATTCCTTTCAGGATGCCCAACAAGAGCATAATTATAAATATCCACTAGATAATGGTGCACGTATTGTATAATACTATTTTTCGATTTCTAGCAATCGTAGTCTCAGTCTCGTCCTTTCGTAGAAAAGCTATACCAAGACCCTAACTGCCAGAAATTCTTGCGCAGAGGTTTGATGTATTAAAGTTTACACATTTTTTAATATACGTTTATGTAATTCCAATTAGTTTATGAATTTTATTCTATCTGGAATCTCACAATGTCTTGTAATTTCTGAATGTGTGTGACTAATTGATATTGAATTGACAAGATGGATACGTTTGTAGTTTAGGGGAAATTCCTACACCTACAGAAACACATTTTTGATTCATAACTGTTAGTTAGTTAGTTACATACAGGTATTGACTGTTGGTGTGCTGTGTTAATGTGTCGCCTTTTCAATAACAGTATGTGATCTCTGGGTTGAAGCCAATATATGCAAGTCGTTTGATGTTAGTTAATACACAAATACATATAAATATATCAATTCGAGAGGATTGTGATACCATCTTAGTTGTAACTGTTATTTTTTGTGTGCCTTTACCAGACCATGTCAAAGATAGCCTGTACCAAGTCAGGGCCATTGCGGTTTTCCCAGTTTTCCGGTTGTTGACTGATTTTGTTTGTTTGTTGATTTGTGAGTTTGACTTTCCCTTTAGAAGATTGCTCTGTGTTCGGTAATTTTGTTATTACCCTTATTTATCAGCATCCAAATATGTAGTATGCATTGGGAGAGCTTACATTGGAACGGGAAATTTTATGACTGCTGGAATGCACGACTGTTACTTGTCTATGTTGATGTTGTCTTGGTCAGAAAAAGTCTTTGACTGCGATAATAAGGTACTATTCAAAGTGGATGTATAAGTTTACAGTACTCACTGATCAGTAAATACCTGTCAAACTTCATAATTTTATTTAGTTGTTTGAAGTGGTTTTAAATTGCTAAATGATTATGCAACGGTATTAAGTTTATGCTACGTCGTACTTTCAATAGAGTTAGTGTTGGCGTAAAACAGCGATTAATCAATTGTTTCATCAAGCCATTAATCAACCAACCTAGTGGGGTTCGTGTTATTCGATCTTTTGTTTTATATGTATGTTTTGTCGATCCTTTTGCACTTTTTCATTTGACCATTGTGTTGTCTGTTCTTCTTCGATATACGGTTTCTGATTACCCCTTTGGTATATTCAAACTCTTCTTCTATCAATATCATTGAAATTATACTTATATTTGTTTATTAGTTATTGCTTCTAAAATGAATTCAGGTATATATAACCATAACCGATTTTGGATCTGCCATTAAAGCCCTTTGGTTTACGTACTCCACAATACGTTTATGTGATTTGGATTTCCAATCCATCAGCGTACATTATGAAGGTTATTCCTGTAAATGAACCACCGAATGCGCTGAATTAGATATATGGTGAAACCTGTATTAAGAGGTCACCCATGAGATCATTAAAAGATGCCGCTATAAGAGAGGTGACCTCTTTTACTTAAAAGAGGTTCAATTCACATGAAATGTTCGATGACTTGACAAGACAGTGTTAAATACAGATGACTGATTAATAGAGGTAACTATCGTAACCTTGTGAGCAGGATTAATTGTATGTTTTTCTTTAATGATACGAAAACCTAACTTGGTTATAATAAGTTAGATTTATAAGTTCTAAAAATGGACCATTGAAGAAGAAAAACTCTTGGAAATGTGAATGTCTAACTTGGCATACTTTCATAGGTAACCGCAATGTCTTCGTATAGGTAATTCGTGCGCATAGTTGGGTTTTACTTAGTATATAAATTCAGCTATATCATGGCGAGAACAAGTTAATTTCCAATGAGATGATGATGAGCTCCGCTTTGTACTAAACCAACACGCGTAGTTGGATTTTTATAGTGCTAGCTCACTGAAACAACAGTCGACGGGTAAACATGTCGCTCCACTCGGACACATTATCCTCATTATGAACCAACCAGTTTTTTTTCTCTTTCTCCTTAATGCTGCATGCTTAGCGCAGAAGCAACAAATACCAATTTTATAGTCTTTGGTTTGACGAGCACGCAAACCATTACAACACCTGATGCTTAATAAATTTGAATTTAATTAATTGTCAAAACATGTTTTTGCAAGTTACAATAATGTAGTAAACAACAATATACAAATATATGAAACAAAACAACTGTGCGAAAGTACAATGACGCACGTATGGATTTGTTGAATCAAATAATGACGATCCTTTTATTATATTAAGATATTGGTGATTTACTACATTGAACCCGTAATAACGATGTCTAACCCTTGTATAGCTGTAGACATAGTATATATAATACCTTTATAGTTTCACGTTTCAAGGACTATCTCTTCTAACTGATTGTTGGTTTAAGTTACAAGGATGTAATATATTATATCAAATGTAAATGTAAGTGGGTTTTTTTCATAGTGTCGCATATTTTTACCTTTACAATGTTTCCGCTTTTGACAAATTCCCATGGAATCTGACCCCCATATTTAGAAATTAATTTCGCCTTGTCCATCAAAATGTTGACGGTGTGTTTTTCCATTGATTCCATATTTGATAGTGTCTGAATTAGAAGCGGTTCGGTGATAGTGTATGGTATGGCTGTGATAAAATGAAATAAAAAACAAGTTATCCATTAATAAAATGTCTAGTCAAGGTTACAAAAAGTCATGTAGTATTTATTCTTACTTAATTAAAATGAATTTGTGTATAGAAAGTTGATGAATAAACAACTATACCCATATTTTAAGCATTTGTGTCTACTATAGAAAAAATAATTGTTCTGAATAATGTAGAAGATTTTTGGAAAATATAAAATACGGATGTTGTTGAGTTAAAACGCTTAACTATTAATATTTTGTGCTAGTTTTTATTGTGTAACATCATTTTTGTTTGGCGCTTTTTGAATTATGGTATTGTTTGTTTGTGTATTTATTTTTTATAATCTTTCTTACCATTACTTGTTTTTTTTGTTTTTTTTTTATTATTGAGGGGTTGGAGGTGTTGTCGCTTGACATATATTTATAACAAAAATGCTACAAGTAGTATCTTTTGTGACATGTGCCTCAGTGCTTCTTAAACATTCCTATTCAGTACCAATATAGCAATGCACTTAGTGTTTTGACCTTAGTCTTAGAAGAAACGTTTTTAAGCGTTAGTTTAAAAGAAGATATTTAATTTCAATATTATCAGTTGTATCCAGGATAAAATCGATGCAATTATTCTGATTTCCTGAAACGTCATCTTTATCTGAGAAACAGGCTACTGGACCAGGGCTATAAAAAGATTCTCCTTATTCGATCCTTTAAAAAGTTTATATTCCGATACCAAGATCTTGTCGAAATATATTCTGTCTCTGCAGAGACGATAATAAACGATGGATTTTCATACAGTGAAAATGTATAAAAATAAGGAAGTCCACAAAAATGTCAAAAATATTTTTGTCAATGTGTGACGTAAAGGTGTTTTTGACATTTACTTCCGTAGTTAAAATACTTCAGGTGACTCGTGGTTGTTGACGGAGATGGTTCACGATAGATGTTCCACCCTCCTCACTGAATTTAGTACTGCGTTGACTATTATTTTACCTAATTTGTTCCAGTATTGTTATAAATACTGTTATAGTGACAACCGGAACCTTTGAGCCGTAATGACAGTGGGAGGTTTGGCGCCTTAAAATCTGATTCAATCAACTATTTCTTTGGAAATGCCTGTATCAAGTGAGGGTCATTACGGTTTTCAGAGTTTTCCGGTTGTTTTGTCTTTTTATATACTTATGAGTTTGACTTTCTCTTTGGAAGATTGTTCGGAGTCCGGTAATTTTGTTATTACCCTTATTAAGTAAAACAAAACTATTAAACTACACTGCGGAAATTAATACTCGATTTAGCCAATGTAAATCTCGTAAAACAAATATTAATATAACGCTAGTTATACAAAAAAGTATATTATAAATAAAATCGATATTCCTATCAAATAATAACACACAACTGTACCATCAAATCTATATTAAGAGGTCTTACAAGACAGGTGACCTCATAAATGAGGTTCGATTCATGTGACATTTTATAGGACAGAACAAGAAATGGAGATCTCCAAATACAGGTGACTGCTTAATAGAGGTTAAGACGTGGGAAGTGTTGACTGTGCTTTGTAAGTACAATTTCATCTTTTATGACTTGTTTTTTTAAATTACCATAATCTTAAATATACATATACATAAAGTTCCAACGAAATCAAATCCCACAGCAGAATGCTAAAACAAATATTACAACAAGCAAATGTGTTTAATACTCTAAGGAAAACTCAAACTCCAACTTTATGCTTTCGTTGTGTTTGTATGGTGTTAGTTTTTTCTATCCATTGTATTAGTTGGTATCTGTCCTAAATGAATTTTACCTTTTACCTTTTACCTTATTGAGTATTCGGTGCTTATTGTAAATAAACGCTATTATTTTTTTTTCAACACATTCCCTTCATTGTTGCAAATTTGAACTGCGTCCAAATTTGTACACTTGTCAGCAATACCTGTAATCTAATGCTTATGCTTATAAATTTTTAACGAATTTATGAGTATAAAGAACCCGCTCACATATGACAGGAGCTAGTGATTTTAGTTCGAAATGAACATATCAAATACATGTAGCAAAATATCATGAAATAATCATGCATTCTGAGAATATAGACACTTATGCTACCTACCATAATAAAATTACAATGAAATGGAAAACAGGAAATACCACACTGTCGGAACAGTTTCAAAATCCAATCGAAAAATGGTAGAGAGGGACAAAATTGATACTTTTAGCACACATGCATAACCGACCACTTTCATGGCTTGGTACAGGCACTTCGATATAAATATGGCGGGATTAAACTAGTTTTATGGTGTAGCATCTCCCTTTGTAGTCAAATGACTCAAATATGATAAAGGTTCATTCATATTTAGTTTAGATCCAACCAATCCAATTTTGTAGCTGTCAATCAGGGTTATGTTATAGCATAATGAACAGTGACGTCATCTTAGATTTCCGATGGTCACAAATACAAACTGTAAACAACGCTACATCTATGATTAATGCACAGTTAATAGGTTGCTAAGATTTTTGTTCTCGTAAATATATCATACAGTTGTTTACATATTGGACTACCGATAAAAGATTTTTTTAATAAGTTTGCCAATTTGAGCACATAATTTATACAGCAGGCCACGATTGAATTCATATAATATAGTTATCAACCGTCTAATACACATTTTTGTTAAATTGATTTAGTTGTTGTTGAGTTATTGAGAGAGAAAATTTAAATATATATAGATAATGAACGTACATGACGGACACTACCATATAAGAAGCTTCTAATTGAATTAATTCTATAAATCCATGGTAGGTCAAAAGGAATTGTAAGCAATCGAATTCAATATATAACATAACGCATCGTCTACTAACAATGGTACGAAATATTTGAAGGTACGAAAGGGTGTAATCAGAGAAGGGCATACGATACAATATTTAGTATAACGACCACTTTGCCCTCCTTAGGAGAATGAAACTAATGGGTGGGATTTTTTTAATTATCGTTGTAATATTCCGTTATTCAAGAGATTCGTGGACTGCGAATTCATATTGTCAGGAATAAGAGTACCATGCATATTAGTCCATTACTACAATCCAGGGATTTACTCGTATGCAGCATGCACTTTCACCAAAGCAACGCTTGCTGACATGTCTACTCACGTAAGCATAAACAGACGACATTAAATAAACGTTAGAGAATACCGAAGGAGCGATCAAAAATGAACAATCCAGAGAAACTGGCAACATAGGATACACACGACGAAGACAAACAAATCACAACACCATATGTGTTGGACATCACTATACACAAACAAACACAACTAACGTAAGTAAGACACGAGCACTTCTTCAAACAACTGGAAGTAAGGACGAACCGAGCATCGCAATACGGTTGTTTCGAATCATGTCAATTCCGACCACGTTCCGTCTTTTTCGTGTCTTGACGTCTGAACAAATCGGCAGGCGACTTCCGGTGTTTACGATATTACTGTGACAACGTCAGCATATCATAGTCGTAGATGTGGTAGATTATAAGTAATTGTAATATGGAGACACCAAGGAAACCGCTGAATAAATACTGGTGTTCGGTACCCCACTATCTGTCTTATATAAGAAATATATACATAAAGGCATATCGTTTTCCTTTGATGATGCTGACAGCCGCAAATTAAGAAAGAAAACAAATTTAATTTTAAAGAATTATTTGCCTCTGCGTAGAAGTCTTTGATACAAATAAAATAATTTAATTGATATCTGTCTTTTACAGAAAATGTTAAGATTTTTTTAGCTTGAGGATCGAACGTTAAAACGGCACATTGGAGTTTTTGTTGTGTACATTGACACCGGAAGTTCAGTGCCAGAAGTTACATCTAAATCATGTGATCTGGCGGACGAAAATAACAAAATTTTGACGGAATGGAAATGATTCGAAACAACCGTATTACATTAAAGAAACTCTTCCTGACACAACTACTCAAGTAAGCATAAACAGGCAACATTAAAAACGTTTTTATCCTTGAATTTGTCGTTTCCAGTAATAATACTTTGCTTCAGCATATTTGATATGTATATATGTATCACATTTGATACTGTATTTTGAACGATTTCTGATTATTGTGATTTTCTAGAATGGAGATGACTGATATCTGGTAAATATTTCATGGCATATAATATTACAGAACCGAATTTCAAATCAAATTAAATCATGATTCACGTGGTGTTGTTGTTCAAATCATATACTAGTAAGAGACATGTTGGTGGTGTATATACTTTTATCATTACATATCCTAATGCCATTTATGATCATCCAGACTTTATTTGATCTTAGTAAGCGATACACAGTCATTGGATGCTATCAATCTACAATTTCTAAATTTATATGTATTAAAAATATCAAGTTGTTTAAAATTTATCATTGATATAGATTTATTGATAATAGTCCTCATTCATTGGATGCTATCAATCTACAATTTCTAAATTTATATGTATTAAAAATATCAAGTTGTTTAAAATTTATCATTGATATAGATTTATTGATAATAGTCCTCATTTGCCTAATGTGTCTAGCATTCTCTGTTCGCTTAATATGCTTAACATGCTTTGTTCGCTTTTAGTCTTATGTTTTCAAACGTGTTTCATATTTTGGCTTACAACTGTTGGGATTAGCATTAATGTCCATTAGGTCTCTATAAAGTAATGGTACATTATCATCTTCATGTAACTAATTGATACAATACACCCGTAGGCATATGAAACTAATGGTACAATACACCCGTAGGTGTTTGAAACTAATGGTACAATACACCCGTAGGTGTATGAAACTAATGGTACAATACACCCGTAGGTGTATGAAACTAATGGTACATTACCATGATTATGACATACGTGGGTCCGTTGTTGAACTTATGATTAAGCTAATCATATGATTAGCCCCATCGTCGGAAACCCTCGGCTGATTACGCTTCTTTCCTCGCTCCATCACCGTGGGTCGATTCGTACAAATTTCCTCGTTTTCATGAATATTCATCAGACAGAATTATCCAATCAGATTAGCGCTTACGGAAATGGAACTCTTCAAAATTGGAGATAAATATGGATAAACGTCCTTTCCATCAAGTAAATTGTCAACTGGTTCTTTCTGAAACTCTTTTAATTCCTTTACATCAAACGTGTTCATCAACAAGGAGGCCATTTTTTCAGTATTTACATTACACCGAACAAGTGATAATATGTGCGTTCTGATTGTTTTAAATAACTGAAGATGATGGTCAAGAAACCAATGAAATAGGGTCATGAATTATGCATGAAAACGAGGAAATGTGTACGAATCGACCCACGGTGATGGAGTGAGGAACGAAGCGTAATCAGCCGTGAGTTTCCGAAGATGGATTAGCTCTAATTACATTTTTAATTCCTAATCACATAATTAGCTAATGCAATGATTACATCTTATTAGTTAATACATTGATTAAAAACAGTTCAGCAGCAGAATTTAATCTTTGCATTAGCTAAGTATGTGATTAGGAATTAAAAATGTAATTAGGGATAATCATGTGATTAGTTTATTCACAAGTTCAACAACGTGGTAGATTATGTTACCTGATGAAGTCACAAACAATTATTTAAATCATTTTTGTTACACTTCAGCTATTTTAAAATGAGGTTGGATGACAATTTTTTTTAGATATATGCTATAAAATAACAATAATGTCTGCTAGAAGCCAAAACCACTTAAATTACTGTTGTTATTCGGTCTGAAAGTGTTTTTATCTTTTATCTAAAAATAAATGGGGGTTAATTAGTTGATCAAGCTATTAACAGGAACTACATAACGATGGGTTTCCGTTTATAACCGTCACAATTCAGTGATGTCACGGGATATTGTAGCAGTTAAATTGTTTTGTATGATACATTTAGAGATGGGATGTATTGATTAAAAAACTTCAGTGAGAGATTTATTATTATCAGGAATCGTCTAAAATTAAGTGCCAGGAAGTAATTGTCATTTTTGTATAATAGTTAAATTGCATTCATTGGTAAGTACATGATCAGATCTATATTACATACCATACCTATAGTCAATTTGGGATTGATTTGTGGTGTTTAACGCCAATTTCGACAATATTTCAGTTATATCATGGTGGTCAGTTTTATTTGTAGAGGAAATCGGGGTATCCGGAGAAAACCACCGACCTGCTGCAAATCACTGAAAAACTTTATCACATAATGTTGTATCGAGTATACCTTGCCATGAACGGGATTCGAACTCGCAAAATTAGTGGTGACAAGCACTGATTTATAGTCTATTTTGTAAATGACTTAGGTGATGGTATTTTGATATTCAAATACAAAGAGTAACAACATTATTTTAAATCAGTTCTTTGCTAATCATGTATATTTTAATAATTCATTGTTTTAGCTTATTTAAATAAAATTGGAAATTAATATTTATTTATAATGAAAAGAAAACATTTAAAACATGAAAGATTAAAAAAATTAATAAAGAATCTCATTAAAATACAAAAAGCAATTTGAGCTTACCTTAGTTACGTTTTTGGTTTCGCGTTTTGGGGTTTTCTGGATGAAATTTCTAAATAGAAAATAATTCATATCACTTGGGTGGTACGTTGACTATATTCAACATGGCGAACAGGGATCGCTACAAATGCTTACGTTTAGTTTACGGTTCATTTGCTTGTAGATCATTGTTTGTACTTTTGGCCACGATCAGATCTGTTCTTCTTCAATTTGCGGCTTCTGACTATATCTGGTATATCTTTACACTGTTCTAATAAAATTATCCATTGACTCATACATGCAGATGTTATATTTAGTTTTATCATTATTATATTTAGGTTTTGTTTTTTGTTTTTTGTTTTTGTTTTATTTTTAATTTAATTAGAAATTTAATAATATTTAGTTTCTTGAGGTGAATTTATCACAGGCAAGAAAAATGTGTAAATAAATGTTATTGTATGTTGTTTTAATGTATTTATAATATCAGTATGATTTTTTTCAGAATTAAGAGATAACAAACCAAATATGGAAGCAAGGAAAAAATCATTCGGAGTCAAATACGAAGGAAATTCGTCCGATTTGAACTCGTCAGAAGCTCTTTTAGCTTTAATTGGTTTAAATGACAAAATGGCGTTACGATATCTTCCGGTCATTATTTACATTTTTCTGTTGATGATTACAGGAATTATAGGAAATTTATTGGTATGTTTTGTTTATCTCACTGCTAAGACTCGTACTTCTGCCTGTAATTTCATATTGACGTTGGCAGTACTTGACCTATTGAACTGTATAATTGGCATGCCAAATGAGATTGTTGATCTGCGCTACCCATATATGTTTTATTCACCGATCGCATGTAAAGTATTACGGACTATTGAATATATATCAACCGTTGGATCTACAGTTGTTTTATTGGCTGTGGCCGTTGATCGCTATAACAGAATATGCAATTTGGGTAAGCACATGTCCAGTGAAAAAGCTAGAAAAGTTTGTATTGCTGCCATTGTCATTGGAGTCCTAACAGCATGGCCTGTGCCAATTCTTGGTGGTTTAAGTAAGGTCGATGTCAATATTGATCATGCAAAAGCAGTGGACTGTTCGATTGATGAAAATATGCGGGAGACTGTGTATCCACCGATTTTATATGGCTTATTGAGCATTTATTTTGTATGTTGCATCATTTTCTTTGGGATAGTATATTCCAGAATAATAGTTTTTGTGAAGAAAAGAAAAGCAATCACTCGCCAGTTAAGTTCGTCATTTAGACAGGAAGAACAAACAAAGGAGGAAAAAGAAAATAAGATGAAACTCTTGAATGAAAATCACACACCAAATAATTCTCAAAAGTCGGAGAGCAGCAACGGAAGTGTTACACATAAACCTAAGAATAAACACGGGATAAAAGTGACTCGAACAACAGTAATACTTGGTGTAGTGACGCTAATATTTATCATTGGTTATCTCCCCTACTTAGCCATAATGGGAGTGAGAACTATTGAAACTGACTTCGAAGAGAAACTGACCTCTGGGGCAGATATAGCTATTAAATTCTGTGCTAAGTCGTATCTTATTAATAATGCTATCAATCCAATTATTTATTGTTTTCTGAATAAGAAATTTCGAGAAGACGTCAAGAGGTTATTCAGAAAATGTTGCAGATAATAAATTGTACATGTAGTGTAGTATTATATGATTTGATGTCTGTTTATATGTATGCTACATAGAACTGCCTTTTGTTTATTTCTATAATGTTGGCCATTGGATCAAGTGGACAAAATGATTTGATAAAGAGGGTAATACCAAAATGGTTACCAATGAATCATACTTCAAACAAAAATGAATTGAGACAGAGAAAAGTAGAAGTGACACAGAATGAAAAATGTCGGTTTATCCATATTAATAATGACATATCTCATGATAATAAATAAAGAGTGTATATAAATTTGATTAAAATCAGCTGATGTGATATGCTACGCTCCCCGAGCTCATATCTCGAGGAATGTCCGTCTAGATATGAATACTTATTTAACAAATCGAACAATCAGAGAGCTTTACGATTGAGATGTAATAATAAAAACATAAGGAAAGGCGCTGTAAAGTTTTTACTAGCGGCGTTTTCATTGGCTGATCACGAGTTGAAATTGGACATGACCTCTAATCGGGTTCTGTCTGATGTTGGGGGCGTAACGTATTATAACAGCTGATTGTAATCAGATTGAATATACATTGCATGTGTTTAATTTGTTACCTTTAGTTAAACAATTAAATGGGAAGAATAAAAACGAAAGGTTTTAAAATACCAAAGGGGCAATCAGAAGCCGAAATTCGCAGACGGACAGACAATACAATGGCCAAAAGAAAGAGGACACAAGGACACACACTGGTTTACAAAACACTACACAGAAAACTAGAGATTGAGCAATATGTACTTCACATAACCCGGCAATTAACCCAGGTGATTCAGGAGGGTAAACAAGCCCAGTGATAAGTCATGAATGAGGAACGGACCGAATTAAGATGACAAAATATACAACAATGCACAAAATGTACGACAAACGGAACATAACCGTGATCATTTGTGACACTGATATATGGTTATTGCACGGGAATTTATTAATATTGATCCATCCAAGATGTCTATTATATTTCACCAGCTTAAAAGTGCAATTAATATTTTTTGGGGGACAATATTCCTGCAGTAACTCTTATTGTATAACCGAGCCTTCCTTCAAGGGAGAGCACTAGTTCATATCGGGGAATATTGCATGATAGCTTGTGTTTTATACTACATGCATTATATTGCTGTACAATAAATAAACGATAAATATAGCTGTACAATCAAGTAGAGGCATCGCCACCGGTGGTGTAATGGTTAGAGTGCTCGCCTCGAGTGTGGTAGATCGTGGCTTCGAGTCCAGATCGGGTCAAAACTAGTACTATAAAATTGGTATTTGTTGCTTCTCCACTAAGCGTGCAGCATTAAGAAAAAAGAGCAAAGACGGGTTGACTCGGATCAGGATAATGTGTCCGAGTGGAGCGACATGTATACCCACGGAATGAAGTTTCAGTGAGGGTCCAGTACAAACGGACCTCATTATCATCTTATTAAACATTATTTGTTCTCGCCATGAAATAGCTGAAAAATTGCTGAGTTGGCGTTGAACAACAATCACTTACTCATTCACTCACTCAAATAGAAGCATAAATGTATTATAAAACAAACATATTCATTCTAAGGATCTTGAATACCAAGGTGTGGTATTATATTTCATAGTGTGAAAGATTTTTTTTTCACAAATAGTCAATATAGACAATAAATTCTCAAAATATATTTATATATGTGCACATGTAAATGATTAACTTATTAGTTCGTTATTAAATGATATTCTTCATTCGATAAACAAGCTTCCATTCACATGTTTGCATAATATTGAATAAGGACAATTGAAGCGTTCTTTAGTGTATGAACAATATTCAGGTATTGCATTTCTACGATTCAGTACTTTATTACGGCTAATCGACAATGGCATGAAATTTAAATAACACGGAAGAAGTTATTGCTGAGGGGCGAACAGGATACAAAAGCAACAAAAAAAAAAACCAAAAAAAAACAGCAGTACAAAGCAAAGAACGGCAACTCCGACAACACTACTCCAGCATCAATGTCTGGGCTAGGGTGGAGGTAGTAACAGGGTGCAACTAAGTCATCTGGATAGTATCACATGTCCTATTAAACATGCCAGAAAATTGGCCCATTAATAATCAGACGTATGAAACGAAAATGCTTCAAATGATATGTCGGGCGAATTCGTTTCCTAAGGTGTATTTCTAATTTTCCACTTCAACATGTTTATTACTATCGTAGTAGTTTTAACTTGCAGGTTTTAGGGAAGGTACACCACATTTCCTGTTAAGGCTCCCATTCGGTCAAATTTATAGAATGTCTATAATTAATATAATTGATGTATTACTCTCACGTATACGTTTTCCGTTTTCTTGAGAGGGTAAATCCGGCTGTCTATTTACATGTCTTATTAAGATCAGTAAAAGTACATGAATCTTTAGTAAAGTACTGATCAGTGCTAAAAACCAGACGCCACTAAATCAATTACATTGATGACAATTATAACGTTTTCGACAATCTGGAATTTACAATAACTTCACTTTTAGCCATAAATAAACGTCAGAGAAAACCGAAAGGGCAATCAAGAATGGACAATCCAGAGACACTGGTAACATTGGTCATAAAAGACACAGGATGAAGACAAACAAAACAAAACACAACACAATGGAACAGAACACAAAAAAACTAAAAAAGATAATCAACACACAGACCCCTTCATAATAATGATAATTACTTCGACAGAAATCATTTAATTTGGTCCTATTTCTTTCCTGATTTCTGAATCGCCTCATAATATTTGCAATGATATTATTTCAATAATACATGTTTACTGCAAGTGAAAGTAGAACTACTTTGTTCAGCAAGTACTTCTTTTGACTATGCCACATCCTGATAGGTAGTTTATTGGAGTTTGACAGTAAAGATATATGCGGAGCATCGTAAGAGATTATAGAGTAAAGTCACGACCCGGGTACAAACTAAACAATACAACCACAAAAGTCAAGTCACGACCCGGGTACAAACTAAACAATACAACCACAAAAGTAAAGTCACGACCCGGGTACAAACTAAACAATACAACCACAAAAGTCAAGTCACGACCCGGGTACAAACTAAACAATACAACCACAAAAGTCAAACAAAACTGTGCAAAGAACTCAAACAACTCAAATCACCGGTTTATGAAAAGAGTAACACGACGGGTAACATTTCACACCGTTCCGGAGCACATGAGCTCACACCAAGTTTTTAGTGGGGTTCGAGTTGCTCGATCTTTAGTTTTCAGTGTAATGTTTTGTAGATCGTTGTTTGTCCTTTTTCTTTAGGCCATTGTATTGTCTGCCCTTAGATTTACGGGTTCTGATTACTCTTCGGTATCTTCTAACTTTTGGGTTAGCAGGGGAAGTGCCCATATCCTGCAGAATAGTTACATGTTATCATATTCTCCTATACAATAAGCACACTCGTCCGTAGTGAATGACTAAATTTCAATGTCATTTCAGGATATGAAGATCACAAGTATAATGGAGATATGTCTAAAATTAATGGAGACATGACAATTCCTTAAATTAGCCCATATATCTTCTTTTTTTTTTATTATTATTATTCAGAATATTTGTGTGAAAAACTACAAGGCAAATGTAAAATAAATATTAATGGATCCCGAGGTTATAATAAAGATGGAAACATGACTACTATTATTTTTTTTTTATCAATAAAAGAAATAAAAAATACCATACCGTCAAAACGGTTCTAAAACATATAGAAAAACGTAGAAATTATGGAAATTGATACCTCTTATAAATACAATATGCATGACTGCTCACTTTCCTGTCTTAGTAAAGTGACTGTTAGCAATATCACAGCGAGGGCGAGTGTTACTTTTCGTTGAGATGATGAAATACCTACTTTATAGATCAACACCTTCAGCTATATTTATTGCTTGCTCTCAATTCACAATACATTTCCTCATCTTGGACACGTGATCATTTATCAACTATTATGTCATACTCTTACTTCTGGAGATTGCCTGGTTAGTGGGCAAAACGGAACATACCAATGTTATAGTCTAGTCTTCTGTTTGATTCCAAAGAAAACTAATACAATCAATAAAAACGAATGAAACCGCGGTAATTGTGATGTCATAACTTACTTTGTTATTGTATACAGTTATAGACACAAATTGTGTTACTTTTTTACCCTTTACATTCAAGTGATACATGTACGATGATTTATCCACCATATTTTTGCATTAAAATTGTCGGCAAGCACAAAATATGATGATTCGGCACCAATATGCGGCAATACAGCAATTCTACCGGTGATGTGGTTTCTGGGAAATATTTGGATCTGAAAGTCATAGCGAATTGAACCCACTTTCAACAGTCACATTCTTAGCTCACTTTATTGCATGGCATTTATATGCAGAGTTAATATCATTATTTATGATTTTATCTCGTCTAGTTATTATAGAGATAATCACTTATTACATAATCAGTAAGTGCCAATAGTACTGTATGGTCATAAATACATAGACACCGAATGAACACAACGATATATACACATGACATAGTCTCCGCGATGCGTGGAATATCCCTCAGAAAATGATGTTCGCCTGTCATATAGAGCGAATTAAGGGTGTAGACCTGGGTTACCCTAAAATTTTTCCATCATTAAATTTTTTTTAAATTTGCATCATGGAAAAGTTATGTCTAAATACATTATCTGCCAAAGTTTCAAAAATATAGCAATTTTGGGGGTATCCTTGACGCCAGATGGTAATACTAGATATGCACATTTATTTCTGATTGAAAGGGAATATTTTGGCTTTAATACACTTGAGAGTGTTGCTGTTGAATAGATATGAAATATCTAGCATATCTGAATATCCTGTTTGGAGATAATCACGTGCAAAACAGTGAAAACTGCAAAAAAGGGGGATGCCCTGAGGACCACATTGGTATTAAAAATCGGATTAAAAAAAATCCTGTCATTTAATTTCCACCAAAAAAATGTCACACTGAAGAATAGACATATAGACATCATTGCACCAAATTTTACAAACTTTTACCGTCAGATTTTTAAAATATTTAGATTTATGTTTTTCATGGATGGCACCCAGAAAATGAAATTGTCGAGGAAAGTTATCACACACCCATCTTTTGCTAGTTTCTTTGTTGGTGAGATAAAAATTAACTAGTTACCAATAACAAAAAGCTTTTGAATTCTTATAATTGACACAGTGGATGTCCAAATTACTAAATGACTACATTTGTCTTTTTTATTTTCAGGTCGGCTGGGGAGGGAGAGGGGTGGTTTTAGGGTGACTCTACTTGATTAATTCATAACACAAACACACACACACACAAAACCCAAAAACACAGACAGCCACCCAGCTGTATTGTTATATTCCTTCAAATTCTGTGCTCCAGTTGTATTCGTTTGATTCTGGTTATTCTTTAGTTGTCTTAGGAGAAGGGGGCGGCGGTATAAGAGATGATCAGATATTACAATTTTTTTCCCAAACATAGCTTTCTATTTTTTTTACTACCAAAAAATGAAATTGCTCTATAGTTTCATAATATTAAAGATTCTGGTGTATATATTTAATTTTTTTTACAAACAAAAGGTTCTCACACAAATTGTGTTACATTTCTGGCATTTTTGACAACATATTTCGATGAACATTTTTTCTGGAAAGAGATATTTCGATGATATTTTGTGGGCACCGGCATATAATAATAACACACTGGCATAAGCAGCAATAAGATATAAAAATGCAAGGAGCACAACTATGGAAAGGTAAAAGAAAAAGGAGCTTTTTTAACTGGCCATATCCAATGTAAACAATCTTTGTCACCAAGAAGCTTGGAATTGAGGGAGAATTTTCAAACTCACAGATGATCATGTATTTGAGAAGACACTGAAAATAGAGTTATCTCCCATACCCCAGGCCTACCCCCTTAAGTAGACAACTCTACCTCACAACGGAACGTAAATGAGTGTGTTCCGTTCATAGACAAAGTAACACTCCTTGCACGAATAGGAAAACTTGATCATAATGAACAAAGGTTTGTTTAAAATGGTCTTTGGCTGCTTCGTTGAAAGGTAAGATTTTACTACTCCATCCATTATAAACTTGTTTTCCTGTGAAAATCTAAGGCTCGGACCATCAATTTCTAGTAAACGAAGCCGTGTTATGAATGTAGATGAAACACTGTCCATTTGACATTAAGCAACATCCTATTAATCCGGCAGTCATTCAACACTTGGAAACTGTGGATTCGCCCAAAAAGACACTATTTTCACTTTTCGAAAATTTAAAATATAATTTCCCTTGTAAAGAGGTTGGGCCTGATTTTTTTCACAAGAAGCAGAGAGAATGGCCAATATCATAATATGTGACAATGCCATGACTAACGATACACATGTAGAGTAAGGGGGTTGGGGGAGTAAAGTTGTTCTGTTTAGCACCACTTTCAACAATATTTTATCGTGGTGGTCAATTATGTTGGTGGAGGAAACTGGAGTACAAGAGGAAAACCACCAAACTGCCACAAGCCACCGACAAAACTTTGTGACATAATGTTACATCGAGTACACCTCGCCATGAGCGGGATTCGAATCAAATGTGGAGTAAGAACACTTTCTCATTAATATAGCGTGATCATAGAGTTGATAGGTCAAAAACTTGAAGAGATCGACAAAAATCTTGAAAGATACAATTTGTTACTTGTTGTTTGTTTTTCAAACCGGGAACCATCCAAGAAGTGCAACAAGAGCCAACAGAAGAAGTTATTGTTTCCTTTGTTCTAATTTTTCACACAAATACATGTAAAAAATGAATTGGTTTGTAATGTTCTTAGCCGCAAAAAGTTAATTTGTTTAACAAAAATACGCAGAATTGTTCACTTTAAATCTTTTCATATTATTTATGAACACTAACGTATATTAGTATTTGATAGTTCAATCGGTAGAGCGTTTATATTCACATACCGGAATTTTTGGTGTTTAACGCCACGCCGTATTGGTGATAGGCTTGTTTGTATGAGTTGTTAGGTAATCCAACTACCTAACACATTGAGCCACCCGGGCCCCTCCATGCTTTTAGTACGAGTTCAAACCCAATAGGTCAAAACATATTTGCATGTGATTAAGATGTTTTTGTATATTTAACCAACAAATTAAAATAAAAAAAATATAAAATTATATCATTTCATGTATTTATTCAAAAGTAAACGTGTTTAAACAGTAGACTATACGAATTTTAGTCACGTGACTTGTATTGATAGCCATATATCTTTTCACCAGAAGTGTAAAAATATAGAACAAAATAGTATTTAAAATCGCAATAAAATTTATTTCAATGAAAAATCCTGAAATCTCTTATTGTTTATATTCTGAAAAATTCAAATAAACTCAAATGAAAATTCTAAAAGAAAACTTATAATATCCACACAAAGCGTTATGTGTAGTACGTCATTTGTTTGTGTGTACTGATCATGAAATACACACATGTGCTAGGTCGTATGCCACCCTGGATGATTCTCCTCTCTGAATACTTTGTGTGAGCTGGTGTCAAATAGAAAGAGCAGCTCGACTTCGTCTTCGACAAGGGAATATGTTACATCTACATGCTATCCGCGATTCAAAAACATGAAATGATTCTGACAAGACAAGTACGACAGGAAAGTTTTTTTCTTTTTATGGCAAGCAGCTTTGCTTGAAAAACCTTGATTGCATTTAAAATCATTGCATTTTCGTTTGACCCTCATTCCCCTTTTGATAAGCCCAAAACCCTTAACTATATAGAATTTACTTTTTGTTGACATTACCCTTAGGTCGATTCTAGGTCCTGCAAAAATACATTCAGTGGACCTAGTTGATATCCGCTGGACCTGTTCTTACCCTTTATCGTGCACACTCACATTGTGCATGACCAAAATATGTAAATCTGAGCAAATGACTGATATCAGAATTTTTATTTTCGACAAAAGAGTCAACTAATTCTGAGTCAAAATATATCAAGCCCCCCCCCCCCCTCTCAAAAACAAACGGTCGCCCCATCATGTTTTAACACCTCATGCTATGAGAAACTCGAATAAGTATAAATGGTAAAATCCTCAGAAAACGATTTTCAGACATTGCAACATACATGCATAGGCACATTCAATAACCCCCTAGGCCCCTTCAGAAACCTTTCCTCCAACATCGGTTTTTATCCCCCCTTTAGGCATCAAATTCCTGTTAGGCGGGGCATACGTGTACTATGGAAACATTTCTTCTAGTTATTCAATTTTAGGAGGCATGCCATTCGCCTCTCGTGCCTCTCTTTTATTAAGACTTCGCCTTTAAACAGGTTGTGCCTGTCTCATTCTCATATTAATTCTAAATTACTCTAATTGTTACATACTGTAGTCGTTATATTATTCATTGACAATTTTGATACATGTACATGTATATATATATTTGATAAACGGACAACGCTAATGACACATAAACATATCTCAACTTGCCCAGTCACGGGGCAAAATCTTGTGTTGACCTGGCCATGTCAAAATTAGAGAGTAACATGCTTATTGTTTTTACATTGCCTAACTATATAGCATCGCTTACTATACACAAACTGTGTTTTGATAGAGTGAAAAGAATGTAAGAGACACTGACAATACTCCTTCTTTTTTTTCTTTTTTTTTTATAATAGTTGATGTTTTAAAATCGTTCTCCTCTTTTCCGCTTGTTAAATATTGTTTTTCATAGTTAAAGCAAAACTTGTTTGGTACGAATATGGATGCAAAAAAACAAATATATTTTAGACAAACTATTGTGTCAACTTTTCACAGTATTTTTTTTAATGGGAAAATACTTTCCTACGTGATAACTACACTTCCTTTCAGAAATGTATGTTAAGTGTGTAAATAACTAGTTAACGTTTTGCATACTCTCTTAAAGGTGACAGGAAGCGATTTTTTGTTCCCGTTTTTTCGATTTCTTTGTGAAGTTTATATCAAAATAAAATAGAAAATTGTATTCCCGTCTGAAAAATCCTAAATATGTACCCGTACCCACCCGTTAAAGTGTGGTCACAGCGAACGATACATAATGATTACTTCCCCCTGAAAGAACTCTTCACTGACGTCACACGTGCCTCAGTGTATACAGGTAAACCAAACAGCTGATAGCGTGGGTAAACAAGAAATACATCAAATTAATTGAAATGGATATCGACTTTGAGGAAAGTGATTGTAAAGAAATGCCAGATTTAAATTGAGTAGGATCTGCAGTTCAACCGTATATGTTTGAACCCACAAAGGGAACTGAAGGCGAAAAGTCGGCATCGGGAAGTGAAGAAGATTCAGATCCTGACGACGAGCTAGCCTAGAAATGTCACATGCATCTGATGAAAACGAATTTGAAGAGGACGAAGAAACTGGGCATGTTTGCTATTTGTAAGATTCCAATTAATTTACAATTTTTATATCTCAAAACAAAGAGCTTGTAGTAATTATAATATCGATATGCAAATGG
>MJUT01046549.1:865490-910116 GCA_002080005.1 Gigantidas platifrons | reverse complement strand
TTTTTTTCTTGTTTAAATCAATGATCAACAATATTCCAGAATCAAACAAATGAATAAATATAACATAGCATCTTTCCTTTACATTGTCAAGATTCTATATTTATAAACTATTGTCCAAGATAAAAATAGACTACACATGCTACTCACAGTGACCCGTGACCCAGATTACGTGACGGGTTAAACTGACGAAACATAACATTTATTATATAACATTTATTTAACTGTAAAATTCACCCCCTTTTTTCCCTTTTTTCTTGTTTAAATCAATGATCAACAATATTCCAGAATCAAACAAATGAATAAATATAACATAGCATCTTCCCTTTACATTGTCAAGATTCTATATTTATAAACTATTGTCCAAGATAAAAATAGACTACACATGCAACTCACAGTGACACGTGACCCGTGACCCAGATTAGCAGGTGTCAGGAATATTTTCTGTATATGGTATATAAAAATATTTACAAAAGACATATGTGGATTACAATGTTATGAGTTTGGCATGCCTTACGTCATGTTCAATTACAAAATGTACTTTATTAAGGGCATGTATAGTCTATCGCCATTTCAGCGCACCACAGGGACTTGCTCCCGGTCAATAAAAAGATCGACTATCCACATATATACACTAGACAAAGGCTTACTCGGGGTTTTTCTTTCATGCACGATAACTCCACACCATTCACATTCAAAATCCCGCTTTAAAAGTTTCGCCAAACAATTCCCGCGGTTTTGCAACTGGAGTTATCGTGCATGAAAAAAAAACCAGGTAAGCCCGAACGTAAGTTCAAGGTCGTCATTTTCGCTTTGGTACCAGGCGGATACAATAAAAGATGATTTGGAGTGAACGAAGTTATTTTTTTTAAGTCAAGTAGGTTGTAATTCTTAGATAAACATCTTGTTAAACGAATTGAGGAGGACTAGCGGTGAGATGATGGGTATTAATGGAAATAAAATGAGTTGAAGCGTGGCTACCGACGACATTTGTATCTCCCTTGTCTAGTGTATATATGTGGATAGTCGATCTTTTTATTGACCGGCAGCAAGTCCCTGTGAGCGCACTAACAATATCTCAGCAGTCCTAACAATACACAACAACTGTGCGTACATTATAAAAATAAAAGCCTACTCAACCAGAGCACCCGATGTTTGTGAAAATGTGTGTTAAACTAACGTTTTGGTTCATTAATGTGTATTTCTAACATATACATTTCATCGGACGTGGATGTTCTGAGGTCATCATATTTGGGAAAACAAAATCAAGTAAAATAACAAAATAATAATGGGGAAACAGTTCATCACAGAAATCGTTGTTGATATAACAATATTTAAATTAAATCATGAAGCATAAAATTTAACAGAAAATCCCTATTGGTGTATATATGTACATAATGTACATTATTACATACATATTACTCTTTATCTGTTTTTCTACCAGCATACGGTACAGCTGATGCTACAGAATTAGCATCACAGTTGCAAAGTGATATTGATTCACACAAGAAGCAGGCTGAAGAATTCAAAGAAATGTTAACAAAAGCTGGGGTAAGATTATAATAAAGAATCACAATTTAGTTTTGGTTTGAAGATACCAAAGGGGTAATCAGAAGATACCAAAGGGGTAATCCAAAACCGTAAATTGAGGAGGAACAGAAAATAGATTGGTAAAAAAAAGAAGAAGAGGACAAACAATGATAAACAAAACACTACATAAACAAACTAAAAACTAAACAACACGCTCCCAAAAACAGGGATGAACTCAGGTGCTTTGGAAGACTAAGCAGTACTAGATTCATTATAGGAATCCAGCATGTTGCTATTATATGCCACTAACATAATCTGATATAGAAATCGTATTGGACACAAGAACAGTTATATCAGTACAAAAAAAACATAAATTAAACATGAACCCCTTATAAAATAAATGGGAGTAACGACCAACAGAAGATATGTCCTGGTGTTAAGGCCGAGAGGTTACTATTGCTAAAAACAATCTTGATGGACAGCGTTTATGAAAAAACAAAAATGGAAACTTAGCTAAGATCTCACATAGAGATAAATAATAGATTTCCGAGAAAATAAGTTTACCGTTTAATACCTACATGATTCTGAACAAACATAGAAAAAAAACATAGATATCTAATTTTGTGCGCACTAGGCGTTTCGTGAGCAACCTTCATCTAGTACGTTCACGTGAGCAGCCTTCATCACGTACGTTCACGTGAGCAACCTTCATCACGTACGTTCACGTGAGCAGCCTTCATCACGTACGTTCACGTGAGCAGCCTTCATCACGTACGTTCACGTGAGCAACCTTCATCACGTACGTTCACGTGAGCAACCTTCATCACGTACGTTCACGTGAGCAACCTTCATCACGTACGTTCATAGTCAAAAGTCTATGGGAACAAGTAAGCCAAGCTAAGGAGGAAATTAAACTCTATATCCAAAGCTAGAATAGTTTGAATACCAGCAGTATACCTGTATATGCAACCATTTCAGTGTGAAACGTCTCGATTGTCAGACCGTGGTGTAACTACCTTTTGAAGTACTGATGGCTTGAATAGTGGTCGGGAACATCGCACTGTAAGAATCTGAAATGCTAAATCTAAACTTTTACGTAGAAAATAAAATGAAACATTGTGTTAAAATCACAAACATTTTACATTTGTTTCACATATAGTGCCTATTATCTTTTAATGTCAAGAATCCGGATACAATACAATGTCACAATGAACATAAAGCAAAACGAAATCTTTAGAAACATTAAAGCTTGATTTGATTAAACATTTTATATGCTGTCATATCAAAAAGATGAAGTAGGATATGCAATAAAACTAACAAATGCAGTATACACTTAATGCAGTATAGCAAAAATAGTATCAGCTACAAAACAAATTATTATTCTGCTAATATGAACATGTTAACATATAGAATTAGGTGTGATAATGAATCAGAGTAATTACTTTTATATTGACATTCAATTATGTTTTTAAAGATGAAAGGAGAGGTCATACCAGCATCAGGAAAGGCAGGAGAATGTGCAATAAAAGTTGCACATGAGCGAAATGCCACCATGATTGTATGTGGAGCAAGAGGACATGGTACTGTCCGTCGTACAATCTTGGGAAGTAACAGCGATTACATAATGCATCATGCTGATATTCCTGTTGTCATATGTCGACATAAGGCCCACCAGAATCCTACAAGTGAACATAAGAATAAATAACATGACACAGTGGGAGTCAATATGATTTTGGGCATATATATAATGTAATTGTATGTAAAGTGGAGGCATATGTTTGTTTTAAAATGAATGTGTTTAAGTTTGTGAATCAATCAATTTACATATAGCGTGGGAAAGTGTTTTTTGCCGCCGTAGAAGTAGTACTAGCGTGTCTAAATTTAGACTATTACATATATATAATGTGAACATGTACTTCACATCAATTGTTTATTTTTTTTTGATTTTTTTTTTTTTTTGCACTAAATATAGCGGTATGTCTGCCGTTTTAGTCAGAATGATTTTTTAAATGTTAAATATTGTTTTTCTTCTAATTGTCAGTTGGGCTTTTATTTGTGATCAAACATTTCCTAATATTTGTGTATTAAGTGATTCTAGCCGAGCAATCGACATAATGCAACATTTAAGAAATAATTTGAAGAAGCCAAAGTTTATCGGACACATATATTTGAGGGGGTGGACAGCTAAAAAGAGAGGTGGGAGAAGAAGGGGTGCGAGGTAGGAGGTGGGGGTGAAGGAGATGGGAGAAAGGGAGAGGGAGGTGGGAGAGAAGAATGTGGGAGAAAAAATAGCTCTAGCAGAAAAGCAATATTGCAAAGTGAAAGAAAAATTAGAACAAGAAAGTACAACAATAGACGAAGAATAATTTGAAATAGACCATGAAGCCGACAGTACAGTACGGACATACATGAACAGGCGTGGTAGGGCTGTTAAAAGACACAACTATCTAGATCATTACTATATTTAATAGGTACAATTAAAACTGTAGGTGAAAATTGATGCTACAGGATGGGAGGTGAGATATTGGTGGGTGGGAGGTGGGAGAAAGGTGGATGGGAGGTGGGAGAGAGTACCCCCTTGTCCACCCCCTCATTTTTGTGCCGTTCTAGTACATACACTGCCTAATAACATCAATGTTTTATGTAGGTAACACATACGCGATGTAGGCGCACATATTATAAGAGTCAAATTATATACAGCTACACATTACCAAAATATAAACTACTGCCATACTTTGTTAGAATATGTTTATTGGGTAAATAATAGAGAATCAATTCACTTTACCTCGCTACAAGTGCTGTAGGCGATTGTATCTGCAATGCATTTTTATTTTCGTAATCAATTGTTCTGAATAAAATTGCATAACAAACAACTATTATTGTTTATGAGGCAATATGCCTGTAACATGATTCCATTCACCTCACAAGGGCGCCTTGCTGATAAAGTAGCACAACATACTTATCATGACCTAATTGGATTCTGCGTTGCAAATGTTACATCTCTGTGTTAAAACAAATATCACAAAATACATACATAAGTTATGAAAACACATTCTAGTTTCAAGATTCGAAATTCCAGATTCAGTATCTGATTTTCGAAATTCAGTGTCCTAAAAAGAGTTTGAAGATGCATCGAAGTGAGCTAACTCTTACTTAGCTAAAGGGAGACTACTCATAATCAAATATACAAACTGAATTGACTTTAGTGATTTAGGACCACATCTAGAGTATTTCATTCATTTCTTCTCTAACTAACTGCAACTATTTCGATTATCACTGAGAGTGCACTTCTGTTTTCACTTCCATTGTTTTCAATTATTTATTCTTTTCATTTAACCTACTAATTTTAGTTTATTAATTTTAATGTTGGTTTATGAATGTATAAAATGATCAACAAAACAACAATTGTCGAAACAATTCAAAAATCAAATATCAAAAGCGTAGAACGAGGCAAAAATCGATACACTTTCCTGGGCCTCGTTTCACAAAAGGTCGTAAATCGTAAACTTGGTCGTACGACTGTCTTTACGATTTACGACCGTTTCACAAAACTTACCGACTTCCGATATACGACATTTTTTAGTCGCAAATTACCGACTGGGTCGGAGCAGTCGTAAATCGTATATCGTTAAATACAAACGTTGTACATTCAATGAGGAATAATGCTATTCCATCACTTACAGGTTAACAACTTGTAAATATCATACCAATTTTCTTTTGTGTTTATGTCGTTGCTAAAAAGAAATTATTGTTTATAAGAATCTTTCTAAATAAACAACAAAATTTTACTTATAAAATCGACCTCCTTTTCTCTTTATTGAAAGGAAATCTATCCAGATAAAAAAAAAACGGAACCCCCACGATATATAACTGAAATATTGTTTTAAACAACATTAAACAAACAAACAAGCATAAAAACGGTGGAAATGTGCGCTTTATAAAACGTAATTATGAAATATTATACAAGGAAAATCTCAGTGACATGATACTTTTTGGCACCCATGCAACTACATGTATGTAGACTGACCAAGAAAAAAACCCACACTGAATTCGTGCTACAATGTTCAATTTTCAATTTCTTGACAGTATTTGACATCAAAACAAAAAGTCCAAGAATTCCAAATTTAAAGCGGAAAGTCGATATATCATAAAATTTTAACGGAGTGTTCCATTATTTAAAGTTGGAACTACATGTAGTTATAAACGTTATATTCATGGAAAATACTGAGATGTGAAATAAATGTCCACGAGAAAACAATCTACTGTAATGTATCGTGGTTACTCACGGGTGTACGGGACAGACGAGTATTTTGAAAGTGGGGGAGGGGGCACAACATATATTTTACCTCCAAATATAGGGGACAACAACGTATTTTTGTTATCTCAAAAGTTTGGGGGCAACCGCCCCCAGTACTTGCTGCATAGGAATAGTACCTGTCAAGTATATTCGTCTAAACTAGAAGTTACGTAAAGCCAATAATTACATGTATTCACTAAGTATTAAAATTGGCTCTGCGTTATGACCCAATATGGTGGTTTCAATTTTTGAAACCTATTGATATAGGAAAATAAAAAAAATTGCCTATATGTTATAGCTTTAGCTATTTTGTTCAAGTCAGCGTTTTGCCATATATTAAAAACCTGTAATCAATTTTATTCAAAGAGTCATGTAAATTATAAACTCGTGCTAAGAGACCGACCATTTAACTTGCAGGTGGGGAGGGGGGGGGTATGGGTATTTTTTTTCGTTCAGAATTTTTTTTTCGGGATATTTATATTTATTTTTTTTGTAGCTCAAAGCGCGAAATTTTTTTTCCAGAATTTAACATTAGATTATATGACAAAAACTCTGAATCAGATTATTTTTTTTTCCTCCACCAAAATCAGAATATTTTTTTCAGCAGCATTGGGAATCAGAATAATTTGTTTAGGCAAAAACCATAACCATACCCCCCCCCCTTTTCAAGTTAAATGGTCGTTCCCTAAATACATGCATCCGTAGAAATGTACATGTACATTTGTATACTTAAAAATTTGAAAAGTTTCATTTGAATTCGCTATAAAATGTCTTTCTTAGCTAAATCATAACTAAATCTGACCTAAGTTATGATATTACATGTATAACGTATACATATATGATGCCTGATGTGGGGCTAATGCCTAAAAAAAAAGTGGGCGGACTAGAATTTTGCAAAAAATCACCAATGACAGTCATTGGGAAATATTTGTATCATTGCTGATGAGGGATGGGGTAAACTTTCTCTTTATTATTGTTGACTTCTCAGTCATCAGCCTTATCAAAGTGGATATTTTCTCCTTATTCCACCGCGGAGCTTTCCCTGAAAAAGCAGTCTCCATTTTGAAATTGTCGTCTTCTACTTTCTTAGGGTGTCGCGTGATTTGTATCCACAAAGACCAATACAATAACTATATTTAATATTTTGTATATACATACATGTAGACCAATAAAATAACTATATTTAATATTTAATATTTTGTTTGAACGAATATATGAATCTGATAGGGTAAATTAATCGATTTTCGTACCTCCGCACAAAGAAGATGTATTATCGTAAATCGGAAATCGTAAACACATTCCGACAAGCTTTGTGAAACGGTCGCAAACTTAGTCGGCAAGTGGTCGTAAGGTAAGTCGGAAATCGTACGATTTACGACCTTTTGTGAAACGGGGCCCTGGTATGCTAAAGGCACTTCACTAAAAAGTTGCGGGGTTAAACTAATAGTATGGCCCCAAACCTCCCCTCCTAGTGAAGTGAGAGCGATCATGCATGTGTTTTCCTCGTGTGAGTAAAATGTGTTATATTGAAGAACGCTATATGATCTTGAACACTAAATGTCCATTTATCAACCATATATGACTTATTACCATACTTTTAATTAGGGAAACACGACAGTGGCTACTAGTGGATCAGAAAGTGATTATCATTCCGAAGCACCCGAGTTCAGCCTCGTTTTATAATTGGGTTCGTATTGCCCAATCTATAATTTTTCTGTTTAGTATTTTGTAGATCGTTGCTTATCTTTGTGTACTTTTTGCTTTTGGCTATTACCGGTATATTGTTTGTTATTCTTCGACTTTCAAACCTCTAGTATCTTGAAGCCTTTCTGTTTGGAATTTGTTGATATATTATGTGCTAGTCTGATAGTTGAACTCCACGGTTTTGAAATGGAAAGATACTTTAGCTGTCACGTCCACTTTAGATTTTTACACACACAAGAAAATAAAATAAATGAAGAAAAATTGGTTCTTACATGCCTTCATATAGAATATCAGTGATATCTTGAACGAGTGGAGCACAAACGAAGAGAAGATAAACAAACGTAAATCTTCTTACTCGAGTGGAAGATATATCTAGCTTCAATTCTGTCGAATGAATGAATACATTTCTTCCATGAAATACGAAGATAAAACTTAATAGACAATAGAACTGACGACAACAGAACTTGCAATTATGTGGGATGATTTCAATTGTGATGTTAAATTACTTATGGCATAATTGTGACTTAGAATAAATCTGTAAATTTAATTGGACCATTGCCCGTGGAAAGCAGAATGACACGACCATGTCTTCCGTCTATGTATTGTCTTCCATGACAAAGATCCATTCACGGCAAAACAATCTTGAACAATTAGAAGTGTTATCATAAGATATTATATAGAAATTATTAAGGTACATGTTGATAATATCGTTTTCTTACAGAAAACGTAGGACCACTACGTGACTGTTTTATAGATGATGGTATCTGTACAGTATTATATGGAGATTAAATGTTATGCTTATAAAGACAAGATATGTTAGCCAAAAGAGTACACTACCAATGTACTGTATATTTCAAAATTTGGTCGGTCATCTGGATCAAGCCACGATGAAGTAGCCAAACATTGTACTTCTCTATTTTACATAGTTAAATTGTCTTCTATTTAAGGATTCCGGTTATCTTCAAACTCTTCTTGTACAGTCAATGTGTCAAACATTTTCCAGTCAATGTGTCAAACATTTTCCAGTCAATGTGTCAAAAATTGTCCAGACAACGTGTCAAAAATTGTCTAGTCAATAGGTCAAAAATTGTCCAGTCAATGTGTCAAAAAGTGTCCAGTCAATGTGTCAAAAAGTGTCCAGTCAGTGTGTCAAAAATTGTCCAGTCAATGTGTCGAAATTGTCCAGTCAATGTGTCAAAAAGTGTCTAGTCAATGTGTCAAAGTGTCCTGTCAGTGTGTCAACAAGTGTCCAGTAAGTGTGTCAAAAAGTGTCCAATCAGTGTGTCAACAAGTGTCCAGTCAATGTGTCAAAGGGGTGTCTTATATTGCTTTCTAAACATTAAACAAGTGTACAAATATAAAATGAAAACAACTTTGCAGATGAAAATGGATTATATCAGAGAATACATTCCAACTTGTATATTCTTATAAATAATGAACTCGACCCTGTATTGTATTACAATATTATGATGTCATATCAGTGACTCAAAGCAAGATAATGCATTTCATCAAAGAATAGTAATCTGAAACTAGGATCTATGTTTCTATAAATGTTACTTTTTGTTTTAAGTGTTAAGATGATAATTTAAGTGTATAAATACTTGTTTTTATTGTTTGTTTATCAGTTTTCAGACTCATGCAATTTATTTTCGTGACGTACATTTTATATATAGAAATAACTAGTTATAAAGCAATTGACAACAATATATTGAACCGCAACAACTCTACCGGCTTGAGACAGGCACACAGATGGGGTGGTGTTAAACAGATTAACAGGATCACCACAGTTTCCTCTCAATACATGTATCTAGATCACCAGCGGTCAAACAGAATGGTATACGATTGCAACGTATATTATATACGATTTTAAAAACATCTGTACGGATATTGGATAAATGACAAGTTTGCTTTATTGCATAGTAATTAAGCACACGCGTGATTCAAGATATTAGTACATGTATTGATAAACTTTAGAACATACTATTTGTTTTGAATAGTTATGTAATCTCTATTAATTTCACCTCTATTATCTATATGTGAAACGCATATCTATAATAATAATAATAATAATTGCAAGTGCAAACGTGATAATGATTAAAACATGACAGTGGGCGTATATATATATTGTTTTACTAAAGTAAAAGTCAGACCACTCCATTCATTATTACTGTGTACAATTACTTTGATGAAGCAGCTTGTCTGTACTGTTGAAGAACAAGTAAGTCTGTTTAGCATATACATGTAAGGCGAATGTATCATATCGAAGTCTAAAATATGTAACTTAAAGGGAAGTAATACAAGACCGCTACAACAAAAACATAGAAAGAACACGAACCGCTACAAAGCCAGTAGTGAGATCGTGTACATCAGAAACGTAACTACATGCTTTGTCTTCTTATCAAAATGAAATGTACTAATGTCATGCGTCTAATCTTAATTTAATGTGAGGAACATTTGCTCTGTATCATGCCGTTTCTTCTCCAGAACGCACTGCCTAATTTCTGTTGCTTACAGTATTCTATAGTACAATCGTCTTGCATACATTAATTTTTGCTACCACATCTCCCAATAATTCCGATGATGTTAAGTATTTCAAAGAATTAAAAAGTTCAGTAGATTTAATTTGCTTTTTAGGTAAAGCAATTTCTGATTAAAGGAAGTTTGTGTCTAGAAATGAATAAAACAAGTTACTTCTTCTTTACTATATTTATCTGTTATACAATATAAAGTGTTGTTCATTTATTTTTTTTATTTGAGAATTTAGTTATGGAGATCTAGAGCGGATATAATTTTACTTTAGTACCTTTTATGTGTGCACATGCAAACGGTGATCTCTATTTACTAGTATGCATGATTTATTTAAAGCGACGTAATGAATGACATTAATATTTTTATATTATCTTTATATTTCAACTTGTAGCTTAATTAATATTATTTATTTTCTTATATGTTACTTTTATAATTTATGCTGTATTTATGTATATAATGTAGGACCATATTGTGAACTAGTTTGTAACTAAATATGTCATCCATTTAAATAAAGGATATTATTATTATTATTGTCAAAAAGTTCGATTGTGTAGCGTATTGAGGTCTACTTAACTTTATTGGTAACAAGCCAATAATTTCTCATGTAAATCCAGATTCCGCCGCTTTGGTAAATGAAAACCAATGTGGATTTCGAAAAGGTTACTCTACGCTTGATAATTTGTTTGTACTTTTTAACTTTTTTGAAATTCTCAAAAACAAGAAGAACAAAATGTTTTGTGCCTTTATTGATTTTGAGAAAGCATTCGACAAAGTTTGGAGAGATGGTCTTTGGTACAAGTTACTTTTAAATAACATGAATGGTAATATGTATAACATAATTGTAAATATTTATAGTGGTACAAAATCTTGTATTTCTTATAATGATTGTAAGTCTGAATTTTTTCCTTGTAGCAATGGTGTGCGTCAAGGAGAAAATTTATCCCCCTTTCTTTTTGCCGTGTTCATGAATGACCTTGAGTCATACTTGACAAACTGCAATTTAAATGGATTACAAACGATTTCTAATGAAATTGAAATCCAACTTGGAATATATCTGAAACTTTTTGTAATTTTATATGCTGATGATACTGTACTCATGGCAGAATCGTCAGCTGATCTCCAAAATCAACTAAATTCATTCCAAGATTATTGTTCTGTCTGGAAGCTTAAAGTGAACACAGATAAAAGTAAAGTTATGGTTTTTTCCAGAGGTAAACTCCCAAGGAATCTTAATTTTTCATTAAATGGGGAAAAACTAGAAATAGTCAATAGTTTTAATTATTTAGGAATAGAACTATCCAGGACTGGTAACTTTAAAAGAGCAAAGCAATCTATAGCTGGCAAGGCAACAGTAGCGCTTTACGAAGTCTTAAAAATGGGCAGAAAACATGGTCTTTCAGTAAAGATTCAACTTGATCTATTTGATAAGATGGTTAAGCCAATTTTACTCTATGGATGTGAGGTATGGGGTTTCAGTAATAACGATATAATTGAAAAGGTCCATTTGAAATTCTGTAAATTACTGCTTCATTTAAAATCATCTACACCATCATACATGATATATGGTGAACTTGGGAGATATCCTTTGGAAATAGACATAAAAAGTAGAATTATATCATTCTGGGCTAAATTGCTATCTGGAAAAGAGTTAAAATTGTCAAAAATAATTTATAATTTATGTTATTATATGTCAATCAAAAGCATGGAACATTTTACGTGGCTAGATAATGTTAAAAAAATTCTAAATGAATGTGGCTTCGCATATATATGGAACACACAAACCTTTGTTGACCCAAACTGGCTTCGACTTACAATTATTAGAAACCTACAAGATCAGTTTGAACAATATTGGCATTCTTTATTAGATGATGCATCAAAAGCTATAAATTACAGATTGTTTAAAGATTATTTTGGCATGGAAGTATACTTTGATATTTTAGATAGCAAAAATGTAGTTGAGTTATGCAGATTCAGAACAGCAAATCATAAATTACCTATTGAAATTGGAAGATGGAATAATACTAATAGAAATAACAGAATTTGTACGCACTGTAATAAAAATGAACTCGGTGATGAATTTCACTATATTTTAGATTGCCCATTCTTTGAACAATATCGAAATATCTATATACCAAAGTATTACTACAGTAGGCCAAATGTTTTAAAATATAAATTACTGTTCTCTTCCAAAAAGAAATCAGAATTGATCAAACTAAGCAAATTCATTAATCACATAAATAAAACTGTATGTACTCCGGCTTAACCTACTGAATTGTTCATCTCTGTACGATTTTTCATTACTTACTTACTTGGTATAACATGTTATTGTATATTGTATATATTGTACATATGTATTTCTCTATACCTTGTCAAATTATGATGGTTTATTGAGAATAAAAGATATATGTATAACTGAAAATTTGTTGGAAGTGGCGTTAAATATCCATAATTTAATTTAATTCAATGAAAGCTTATAATAGAGATACATATACAATACTTGTGCACTGTCGAGGCATATAGGTAATATGTGTATGAGGCTTAGAAACGGGGGGAAAGGCGAGGCTTCGCCGAGCTTTTTCCCGCGTTTCGCGCCGAATACACATATTTACCTATATGCTTCGACAGTGCACATATATTGTATTTATCCTGCAATTTTAAATCGTAAATAAACGTTTACTGGACGATGATAAAAGTATTTGAAATAATTGTGTGTATGTATTTGAAAACATTATCCCCCGATGTGCCCAGATGAGTTTGCCAATATCAAATTTTATTCTATTTATAACTGACCAATATAAAAAAAAAATATTGGGCAGGCTATATTGGTCGGTAAATGCTATCATTGCAGGATAAATGTATTTTTTTTTTATAGGGATGGAATAATGGCGCATGATACTGATTCCAATGGTTGCGGACGTAAGATCGCCCGCTATGTCATTTGTATTCTGTGCTGTCTATCCTGTGGTATTCTTATCATAATATCAGGTATTCCGTTCAAGCCTAAAACCAGGATCAAGATGGCGTGGATTTCAGTCACACTTCTATCTATTGTCATAGGAATACCGATTGGCTTCGTAACTTTTGGAAAGCGCTATGTCGATACGTCATCAAGCGACATAGCAAAAATAACATCGAGAGCCTATCCGTTCTTCTGTTCTTCGTTTAATTTGAAGGACAGTGATTATCCAGTAGACGTGTTTAAGTTTTACAGCACGCCAGTTGTCTTAGATAATACTACAACATACCACTATAATAAAAGTGCACACGTGAGCTTTGAAAAAAATCACCATTGGAAATATTATCTTTTAAAGGGGTCGTTTATTGTGATGTATGTAGATGATGCTAATATTGACGTATACATCGTGAAGGGAAATACAAAATTTGCTCTCTGGAAACTAATTAATTTGTTGTTTTATGAACTACATAGTGATGCTAGGGGTCAGAAGGACGTACCCATCATGCATAAAATTAAAACGTCAGATTATTATTATCTCATAGTTGATAATCATGAATATTCATCAGGATTAGATGTGCAAGTGGATATTGAACTAAACAGAACATCATACGATTTTTCGTCGGCGAAATTGTACTGCGAGCACAAATACAACTGTTCTGTTCCGTTCTCACAGCCCGTTACGGCGGAAAGTGTAGTGGTGATTTCACCAGATGTGAAGGCAGATACGATAGAGATGACTACACGTTGTGACAGACGTATCGCCATATTTTTCACTCTTTTCTTTATTTTGCCAATTTGTATAGCTATTATTTGGTCTACATTGATTTATTGTCTTTGCATATGCCGCAAAAAGAACAAGATAAGCGATAAAGAACTGCAAAGGTTACTTTAAGTAACATGTCTAATGCATTTGATTAAAACAAATACGTTTGAGATGAGAGCAATTCGTATGCTCAACGAACTATACTATAATGATAACACATTGTTTATACGACATGTACAACACCATACACTGGACATTTATATAAGTTTACATAAATACAGTTTATGCCACTATGTAAACTATTTGCCGGGATGTTATCATTATTAGTACAAAATTATCTCTTGCAAGATTCGTAATAGCTACCACCGTTTTGAGTGTTCAATAACTACATAAAACCAAGGAATGAACACAGAATCGCATTTCAAACGAACATGGCCAAATCTGGGTGGTCATACTAGCAATAAAAAAGTCCATTTATATTCCACTTCATATGTTATTACCATTTTATGTGCAGTACGTAGTTCCAACAAATTGATGATTTATTTACTCTGATCTCCATTAACTTCTTTAGATTATGACTAATTGATATTAAATGTGTTAGAAGTGTCAGGTATGTGTTGTTGTTGTTGTTTTTGTCTTAAAATGAAATGTCTTTAGCCAATATATGTTACATTCTTAACGAGTATTCAGTGTTTACTGTCCCTGTTATTGTACTGTCCTTGGATTACTTTAATTGGTTTAACCAGGTCACATTTGTATACCTGTCCCAAACAAGGACCTTGATTCCTAACGTTATATAGCGAGGTCTTTTCATTCACTCAGCTGTTTGAGGTGGCCAGTATTTTCATTCACTCAGCTGTTTGAGGTGGCCAGTATTTTCATTCACTCAGCTGTTTGAGGTGGCCAGTATTTTCATTCACTCAGCGGTTTGAGGTGGCCCGTATTTTCATTCACTCAGCGGTTTGAGGTGGCCAGTATTTTCATTCACTCAGCTGTTTGAGGTGGCCAGTATTTTCATTCACTCAGCTGTTTGAGGTGGCCCGTATTTTCATTCACTCAGCTGTTTGAGGAGGCCCGTATTTTCAATGTCATATATCGTTGTCCCTTTTTTGTGTTCGTTGAGTTGCGGTGAGAGGTGATTGTTCGTTGAGTTGCGGTGAGAGGTGATTGTTCGTTGAGTTTCGGTGAGAGGTGATTGTTCGTTTTGTTGATAATTGTTGGAAATTACTACTAACACTGTTTAAACTTTCTTTTCATAAGTTGCAATGTGACAAACCTATTGATTTCATGTTAATTGGCTCATGCCGGATCCACCATTTTATTTATGTCCTTCATACTTTGTAAATTGTATCTCTCCATGATTGGATAAAAAGATCATATACAATTTTTCAGTGAACAGATATGAATTTCGTATTGTTTGGAAGTAAGGATTTTAATAGTACATATTATTATTATTCTTTTTTTATACATTATGGGATTACGGTTATGATGTTTAACGCCACTTTCAACAATATCTCAGTTATATTGTGGTGGTCAATTTTATTGGTGGAGGACTGGAGGAAACCAGATACTATACATTATGCATAATAAATACTGGGGCAGGTAATGAGAGCAGGAGTGTCGGTGATGAAACATTTGGGTATGAGTTTTGTACTCGCACTCCTAAAACGACCAATCAGAAAACGGCTTCCATATTTACTGTAATGTGCTCTGATTGGACAATTTTGAATTATGGATGTACAACTCGTACTCGAACGCTTAATGGCCACAATGCCTGGTTTATGTACTATTTCAATAAATATTAGTTTATGTTCATGTGGGGTGGTACTTGTTCAACACGACAAAATGTTTGACGAGATCTACCCTAGATATTATAGTCAAGACCAGCGTTAAGCCAATTGGACCCCACACTGGTGTTATCTACTCTCGGATGTACACACAACAACACACAGCAGGTTTTACAGAGAACAATTGGGCCCCGCATCTCCCAAGGCCGGTCTTGACTATAGTTATATATAGTAACAAGCTTTGACATCGCAAGTAACGAAGTGGTTTACAGTAGCTTTGATGTATACTACATGTTGTTGTATATACATCACAGCTACTGTTACGGCTGATTGGTTTATTCTGGTGTATACTATATACATCAAAGCTACTGTTACGGATGATTGGTTTATTCTGGTGTATACTATATACATCAAAGCTACTGTTACGGCTGATTGGTTTATTCTGGTGTATACTATATACATCACAGCTACTGTTACGGCTGATTGGTTTATTCTGGTGTATACTATATACATCACAGCTACTGTTACGGCTGATTGGTTTATTCTGGTGTATACTATATACATCAAAGCTACTGTTACGGCTGATTGGTTTATTCTGGTGTATACTATATACATCAAAGCTACTGTTACGGCTGATTGGTTTATTCTGGTGTATGTTATATTATCATTCATAAATGTAGATTGTTTTATGGTGCCTTATCTTGTGATTGTGTCTGTTGTTATTATTGAATGTTGCCGATGCAGAAACAAGTATGAGATTACTGCACGCAAATATAACACTAATCTTTTTTTAGCCTTTTGTAAGAAAAAAATGTATCAAATGAAAATGAAAAATGCCTTAAATTATTACGATAAACAGCTATGTAAATTAAAATCTTGTTTTTTCTATGGCTTCATACTGTGTCTATTTCATGTAGCTTTGGCTTACTGGGTCACACAGCATAGTGGGTTGCTAAATTTGCCAATATCCAATGAAATAATAGTTAATATCAATGGTGTATATGAATTGTTGGTCTATTTTAATATCCAATGGTAAGAACAATGTTGGAATACGATAAATGAATAAGATCCCCTTCCGAATGCATGGGTAAATTCGGTAATGTTGAACGTTGAATGTTTCTCCCTCTCCCAATATTAAAAGCTTAGGAACAATAAATTGATGCTAATTGGAAATAAAATTCAAAGAGATAACCAAAATTATTCTTATTTATTTTTACACAATGCAGAACAATACATTCTCGTAGAAATGAAAAAAAATGCAAATCCACAATGATACGGATAATGAATTAATTACACTAAATGTCCATTTTATTTCTTCAAAATAAAAAAAAATACACTTTTGGAACAGTTTCAAAATCGATAGAGAAAGGTAAAATCTATACCTTTAGTTCACATATACACGCCCGCTCATTTTCCTTGGCTTGGTACATGCATTTCAATAAAAAGCGGCGGGGTTAAACTAGTTTTAACAATTTAGACAATATAAAACATAGCATTGTAAATGTCTATGACACATAAATTGTATCTTATTTAAATATGATCAAGATGTTCCCCCATCCATCGTACCGTTAATAAAAGAACCACGCCATTTCATTTCACACTGACAAACATAGCATGAACAATTAATCCTCTATATAATTAACACTAAAAGAATATCTGAAATGCAATAATTTCTTAATGGTAGTATTTTTATTTAGCATAAGGCTAGCATATTAATATGTTGAGTCCTATCATTACGGACAATAATTTTCTGCTTTATCCCTTTCATCGCATTTAAATACCTTTTCGCAATATATTAGAATTAGTAGTTGGACACGTGACTTGCCAATGAGGAGCAGACAGGTAGATGTAATTGATAGGATACCTTCCGACAAGGAAACGACAATTTTGTTATTAATTAAGAAATAAGTACTTTTTACGTCAAAGTGTTATAGTTAACTGGCTATTTTCTATGGTTTTTTAGAAGGATAATTTTACTTTCAAATTATTCTCGTCGCGTGTCGGAGTTCAAATATCCTTAAATGTAATAACACGTTCTGTCGTGATAATATCTCAACACAAATAAACTACAGATGTTTGCTGTCTAATGTCTAAATGCATTTTTGCATTGAAAACATACAAAAATACCAATTAATGAGTAGAGAACTATTAATCACTTCTTTTTTCCTATATTTCGTTTATACATAAAAAAAAAAAACCAATAAAATCACAGTTTCTAGTGAGTTCAAATGAAGTTCAAATAAAGGGGAAGTCATGTATTTAGCAGCCACATATATTACATGTAGTTCATATATACTATACGCTTTCAATTAAAGACACAAAAATGTGTTCAGAACTATAATGTGAATATGACACTAAAGAACAACTTGAATTCTAACCTTTATGGCAACAGTGGGGATTTTAAATTTCCCACGTCTGAGTATTACTATGTCTGTTACCCGTATATAAAGTCAGCGTTTTCTAGTGGAAATAATATGATAGCATTACACTGTAATTTTCGAATTTACCCCATCTAAATAATGGTCGAGATTCAATAATTATGCAAATAAGGAAATTGTCACGTCGTGATATCTCATTTAATTAACAAACAAACGAATTTTTTAAATAAATATTTGACTACTATATTTGGACTATTCACACTACATTTTATATTTTTGGAAGATTGAAACCTTATCCCAATTTCTTTTAAATCTTATCCCGTTGGGAATTAATCGACACAAACGAAATTAATCAAATATACTTTCAAAATGCATGCTTTATATACTATGATTAATATCACCAGTTTAATCAGGAAAAACTTCCAAATGTCACGATGTATTTACCCTATGAATTTTCTACTTCTACGTCTACCAAATACTGACAGTCTTCTTTAAGGTGAAGATGATGTCAGATGTTGCATATGACAATTGAAAAGGGTTAAATCATAAATTAGTATTTGATAGTCTTGAATGTTTTAACCGATTTACTCAAAACTGTGGAATGTAGCAGCAGGTTCCAGTCAGATATCTTATGAGGGAAAACGATTCTTGATTTTGTAGAGTCTTTCTAATCTCTGAGGAGAGATATTGAAAAAAGAGGAGTGCATGTTTCGTGATTGTCTCAGTAGTGGCCCTAAGTCTGTCTTGTTAAATAATAGATATATTTTCACTTGCCATTTTATACATCATGACAAGTCAAGCATCTTCACACCTGTCTTCAAGACAGTGCCAGTTGAAGTGTTGTAACATGTCACCAACAATAGATGTGTTTCACTGTTTGTTTGTGACGAACCTGACAGCCCTGTGTTGGACCATTTCAAGTTGATTTCGCCTTTATTGTATGAATCCTAGGCAGAAGGAGCGTACTGAAGTGGTGGTATAACGGGAGATGCATAGTCTTGTTCCTTTACGGAGGTCTAAATGATGCCAAGGTTTCGACGCAGAAAGCCAAGTATTTTATTTGCCTTCACGCATATGTTACTTACATAGTTTTTCCATGTTAAGTATTGCCTGAGTATTAGACTAAGATATTTGACTTCTTCTAATGACTCGAGTGGACGATCTTGGAGATTGTAGTTAAACTTGATCGGATTGTTTGTTCGAGTGACAGGCAGGACATTGCATTTTTCTGAATGAAAAGCCATTTTCCATACCATATTGTAAGTTTGTCGAGATCGAGTTGGAATTGTTGTGCATCGATAGTGCATTTTCACATTTACACAACAAAGGATGCATGCCATAATAACCATTATCACAATATTGGTATCATCTTATACATTACGAAACATCTGTAATTAAAACAAAAACATACATTTAAAACAATATTGCAATAATGAAGATAGTCGATTATATGTTCACTTCAATTCTTGTGAATTAAAATTAAAAAGTGTACATGTAACAGTACGCAAAAGACAACGGAATATAACTGCTAACTATGATCACATTTGTAGATGGTGTTTACTGTATACATGTACATTAATAAATAAGAACGCAGAAAATACCTCAAAGTACGTATGAACACCATGAAGTATCATAGTTCACAAAATAAAATAGAGTTATCTCGCTTTGGAATGTAATAATGACATGGACTACCTAATCACCGATTCACATTACGGCTACCATGTTTATTTATCCTACATATTACCAGAACTGTTAAATAAATTATTTAATACCGGGGGGTACCTGATCTACATTCATCTCTCAAAACGGTCGACAATTGAGTGATTTCATTTGTATCCACGCCCGAGTACAATAATATACATTTGTGTCCTTTGATCCGATTGGTACATATAGGTTACATCAGAGTTTAAAAAATGAGAGCTTTACGACGACCGCCGCTCACAGAACCAGGTCTTACATTCGATTTATGTGATAGTTGGTGTTGTCTGATCTATTTTTATTTCATGACGAGATGTATTCGATAAAACATCAAAGTTTAGCAAGCAGCACAGGCAGGACATCGGTGGTTTTCCCCGAGTACTCCGTTTTCCTACACCAATAAAACTGACCGGCACGATATAACTGAAATTTTGTAGGAAGTGGCGCTAAACACCACAACCCTAACCCTTTTATTTCATTTTTTTTAAATTCATTTTATGCTTCGTTTTGTCCAATCGATTTATGAAATTTGTATTGCTCCCTCCAGTTGGGTATATTTATGTAGATAAGCCTAGTAGCCCACCCATGAGCATAGATGTATTCTGACGCCGTATTCTAATAGTTAAAGTCAGTAATTTGCATTTGTTCATGTCTGTGGAACTGTAGAGACGTATTGAATTCACAAAACCTTTTCCGTGTCGGTTATTAAAATAATTGATTAGACATAAGTTATCGTTATACAAATATATTGGATGCAAATTCCGTGGTATATTATGTCTACTTTAACAAATTATTGCATTACTTTTAGTTATATATACATATATATTTTCATAGATAATGTACTTATTTTAAAATTAAGTAATCCCTCTACCCGCTCATGTTGATCTTTTAATGTCCACTTGAACTTTAAGCTGATACTTATAAAGGACCCCATTGGAAATAAGCTGAATGGCTTTCATGGGCTATCCTTGGTGAGAAAGTTCTCAGCAGCTACAATTGGTGGATTGAAGTTTCAGTTAAAGATGGCAGTTTTATGTTTTATTTTTAACTTAACGAGAAATTTTTAAACACTTATGTATGATGTTGAAATTTTTAAACCTAAATATATTTTACCTTTACCTTTTACCTTTCAGAGCAGTTATATGCTAGTTAACACGTACTGCTACTCTTTACATGTAGATATATTTAACGTACAATATGAGAAACAAACTGTTGTCGCATATATATATACCTTTTACGAAGAAGGTATATACTCCGTTTTCACATAATCCTGGTAATTACTACATGTATATACAATGCCGTATGTGTACACTCAGATACTCATTCATGGGTATACATCATGTGTTTGAGGGCATAAAGCACACAAAACAGGTTTTTTGTTACTGTCTTTTTTTTCAAATGTACTACCTGATTCCAAAGCAAACGCATCGGTGAGATACTGCTTAGTGTACTCGCCTCTAGTGTGACAGGATGTCGGTTCGAGCCCATGTTGGGTCAATCTAAATACTATGAATTTAGTATTTGCTGCTCGTCCGTTAAGCACGCAACACTAAAGAGTATGAGCAAAGACTAGTGGTCTGGGGATCAGTACGAGTGGAGTGACATGTATACCAGTGGTCTTTGATTTGTTTTGTTTTTTGAAAGGGGGGGGGGGGCTAGCACTATAAAAATCCAACTAATCATGTTAGTCTAGTACAAAGCGGACATCATCATCATCATTATCCCATCGGAATGTAACTTGTTCTCACTATCATGATATATGTGCAAATTGTTCAGTTGGCGTAAAACAACAATAGATTATATATCTTTGTTTCTTTTATTTTTCTTAAATCGATCACGGGTTATTATTATATTAAAGTGACATTGTAAAATATTATTGCCACCCCAATCACAAATGCCATTTCACTATGAAGTAGAATTTTATTTCTTCTATAAAAATAGCTTGATTTACAATGTGGGAAAGGAAACAACTCTAGTCATTCATTAGTATAGAATTGTCTTGTTGACAGACATTTGAAAGTTCAGTATGTTTTTTTTTGGGATATGAGATCCTACATAAGGCAGTGTTTAAATGTCCAGGTTTATTGAGAATTAAACCGTTGTTATAGTATCACATTTCTATCAGTATATATTATTATAGAAATCTGTGACTTTTTGTTACTAATAAATCAAAGCCTTATTAGACTGAAACCCAATATGCAAACATTTTGTCAAAGCTAATACTCACAATTAGTAGCTTCGGGAGGTAAAAGGGTGCTGACAGGTAAAATTGTAATAGGTTGTTTTTATGAAATGGTGGATCAAATGAACACATAAACTTTCATTATTTAAATTTTGTCCACTTGATTTACATTTAAATGTTTACTTTATTACACACATTAAAGTAAAGGCTAACAGAGATTCGCCATGTCAGAATCGACATCTTACTTTTGGCTATCAAGTCAGGGCCAATGCGGTTTTCCTAGTTTTCCGGTTGTTGACTGATTTTGTCTGATTGTTGACTTATGAGTTTTGCCTTTCCCTTTAGAAGATTGCTCGGTATTAGGTAATTTTGTTATTATCCTTATCCTTTATAGACCCTTTGGTTTACTTGTTCACAAAGACTTTTGGTTATGACCCTATACCTGATGAAGTTTATTCCAGACACTCGTCGTCGTGCGAACTAAATGCGATATATACGCTTTTATTTCATCATTTCAAATCTTAAAAATTTATTCTGATAATATTTCTTTACTTGACAAGATTCAGTGTTTGTAGAGTACCACTAGTAGAGTGGGAATATCTTCTACTTCAAGAACACCCGAGTTCACATCTGATATTTAGTTAGATTCCTGTTGCTCAATCAATCGTTTTCAGTGAGGTATTTTCTTGACCATTGTTTGTCATTTCATCTCTTTCTTTCGACCATTGTATTTTTCTGTTCTTCGATTAACGGCTTCTGATACTCCTTTGGAATCTTCATGTTGTCCTTCACAATAAAAACTACATGGCTTCGTTAAAAAAAACCTCGGAATTCGACTGGGTTAAAACTGCTGACTGAATATGACACAGAGGTATGTGATTAGCCGTATTTAATACCATGAACTGTTCAACGGTAGCCGAAATTTGTAAATGGTAACAACTGCATATATACAGACAGAACTATTATATTTACTGCAAATGTATGAAAATCACAAGTCAGGATAAGGGGTCGTATTCATATGGTAGTTGGATTTACAACTATCTATTCAATCAGTGCCTATCACCACTAAAGTTGTGAGTTCTAATCCCGCTCATTACGAAGTGCATTCTGGACAATATTATGTGACTAGGTGACTTGATGTAGGTTTTGGGTTTTCTATGGGAACACCGGTCTCCGCCACCAATAAAACTGACCGCCACAATATAGCTGAAATATTGTTGAAAGTGGCGTTAAACATCATCATCCCTGACACAATAGTCAAAGATAAAAAGCTGAAGCTGACGAGGTAACTATGACATATCTAGGATATAACCATTTTGTCATTGTTGTATATCTTAATGTTTTAATTCAACAAAATATAATATTAAAGCTAAGAGTATATTATAAAAGAAAGTCACTGACGCTAGAAATTGATATGTGTAATTCTTTATTTTGACATTTGAGCATGTGGGAGACAAACTACACAGGCAATAAAAATACAGCCCATTTTGAAAACAATTTAAAAAAAAGCAATACCAACGTTTGCTAATGCATATCTTCTACTGATTTCATACAAGGTTTCAATACTATAAACCAGACACAGACTAAAAAGGAACACATGGCTTTAAATACCTGTCATTGGATATATTAAATTGCTACACTGTTTGTCCCTTTAAGCACTTTTTTATATGATATACTAATTGTCAATAATTTACCACTATTTCCTATTTTAATCATGGAATGAATTATGTGTACCTTATTTCTTATCAAGAAATAATGACAAACCGACAAAAGATGGAGTAAACGAGGCGGAAACTGATTGCTACTTTCATATCGTCAATTGATGCTTTCATTGAAAGCTCCCATGTTCGTTTTTTGATTTTAATCTGTACCTGTGTATTTAATGCAAATTGTATCAAAAACATTTTCTCGGCTACATTGTATTAATATGGTATGCGTCTTTCGACAATATAGATGACGCTGTTGTTGTATGTTAATGGTTTGAGGACAACGTTTTAACTTCAAATGTCTCTATCAAGATTTAAGAAGACAGTAGCAAATCAATATAATATTTTATGCAAAATTGACAAATCATTTGTTATCCTCGCATAGTAAATGCCCTTTTGCTTATTTTCAACTTTACAAAATTATATGTTTTCATACGTAATTTATAAGGAGTTATTTCCCTTACAACGGACAAGATGGTACCCATTATACCAAAAACAACTGAAGGGACAAATAATTTAGTATATTCAGAACAACAATAGGTTTGTTATTTCCATGCTAAGAAGGTGTGTATGTCAAAAATATGTGTTTCTATCATCATACATGTACATGCCAGGTGTCATACACTGAGCAGGACACATTATAACAGTAATAAAACATATAAGTTATTAAATCGTGTGCATCAATCGTTATTCATACCGTGCTAGAGTGATTGAATGATTGGGATCCCATTAACCGGTTTAACCCTGCCGCATTTGTGTGCCTGTCCCAAACCAGGACCTGCAGTTTCATCACCATGGGTTGGGGTCTTCTTCTTTGTGTTCAATGGTTTGGTGACAGAGATGGTTCATCGAAAGTGTTTACTATCAGTGTTCAAAGTTTCGTTTCATAAGATCTTCTGCGAATTAATTTAAATATGAAAATTTGATATGTTATTTTCTTAATGTGGGTATTCTTATTTTTTTTCAAAGCACTGTAACGGGTAATAATTTAAAAATTTAATATTTCTTCACACGTGACAATAAGTGATTTATTTGCATAATTCTTTCCGATAAGGAAACGTTATTTTTATATAGAAATTGATGTTATTAATGGTAACTGTTTTTACATTCGTATTAATGATATAAAGATCATGGGTCATTTGAATAATCCTCGACACGTTTTTGTTTAATTTCGAAGCATAGAATTAATCACATTTATCATTACTGAATCTAGATTAAAATAGGTTAGTATGTGTAATCGGATTTGACTTTTTTTTCCAAATAGATTAAAAGTTAAAACGCTATTTTTTTGTGAGTATAAACTCTTCTGAAGTGTTCTATAGTAACCATCACGCACTGTTAATGGGTTTATGAATCATGACTAATTGCATGTTTAAGATACATTAATTGAGATATGCATTTATGTTTCAAATGTTTGACTAAACTGTGAGTCCACTACAGATGCGATACAATGATATGGAGAACCGTCAAGGGTTATGGAATTGACCAATTTCTCTGAGTTTGTATTGCTGTTACCCTAATGGTTTGTTTAGCCAATTTATATAGACGACAGTTTAAATATCATATTGTTGTAGTGAGAATTTTATTCGGCAAAAACTTTTTATTGTCTACATTTAATCACGGAAAATACCTTTTTTGAGAAGTATCAATTGATAAACGTGTATTCCTTTCCTTTTAACTTTTCTTGAAAACTACCATCAATGATGAATTTAATAAATGGGATTTCTGTTTACTAAAACATTCAAATGTTAGATAAAAAATATCAAACACAAATCATAAAGAGACAGCATTTACGTTTTGGACAAAAAGAGATAATTGTTGGAATCTTCAAGCCAAAACCAAGAAATCAGTTTTACACTTGTTATAATCAAACAATACAATTACTTGTTTCTGTTTTAAAACCACACAATTCAATCTATATTGCAATCGTGTTATTTTAGGTTTTAATAAAAGTATCAAATAAAGTTCACTGTTATTTGGTAATGAACCTAGTATAATTTCTTATACATGATTCATGTATAGCATACGGAAGGAAACGGAAACAATATAGTAGGAATGTGATAGTGGATACCCATGATAAACTATTTGAATGACTCTTGTTTCTGCTTGTCAGTGGTCAGTGACATTCTGCCGTTGTTTTTGGACTTTTTAGCATTGCCGGATAGCACAATATATATACTCTGTGGGTAGAAATAACATTTCCTTGTACTTGTGCTTTGAAACAGGCTCTGAAAATCTCGCCAAATTCTCGAAATATATGTATGCTGTCGGATGATATATAAGATGTATTTATTCAAGCCTTAGAAACAGGAAGTAAATTGAGCCTTTGGTTAATGTATCCGAATGGTAAGAAGACATTTTTGAAACAGATTAGAACGATACTGGTCTATGCTCTTTCCTATTTAGCATTGTAGTATTAACACAGTATACAAACAATGCGGGAAATATAAAATGTGCTTACATTTGCTGCGAAAGAGATCAGAAAAAGTCGCTAAATACTTGATTTTCTACTTGTTCCTTAAGATTGTACAAATACATTTCATATTTTCCGACAATATACATATATTGTATAATGTATATCGGGAGATGTCATGTATTTTCCATGTATATTTGTAACATCAATCTTGTTACAACGTAAGCAATAGTCCTGGGGCCGGAAAATACGACCGTACTCAGACTGCAATTGAAATAGAGTTATCTCGCTTTTTATTATGGTAACCAAGTATAGTTGTTCTAAGGTTTTAAGTTATAAAGCAAGATTGTGATATATATGTGTGTGTGTGTGTGTGTGTGTGTGTGTGTGTATAAGATATATTTTTTTATATTTTAAGCTCTCCCAATTTGACTCACCTGAATGTGTTCTTGTACAGTAAGTGGCACGCTTTCCCTGACATTTAACAATTTATCGCCATCAAAACTTTTATCTGCATATTTACTCACATCATTATAAAAATAGCTTTACCTGAATGTAAATATATAAATGTGTATTTTGCTTTATTTAATATACAGGAATTTAATTGATATTGTCAATGACTCGGTTGCTCAAAGATGTCATTAGTATAACACTATCATTAAATTGTCGTTAGAGAGTCGTTTAAATTTAACACATCGTTAAATATTACTAAAATATTTGCTTTAAATTAACGTTAGAAAAGCTAAATCAACGTATGATTAAATATTGACATGCTAAATATGGTCGTTTGCAAATGTTTTGACAGTGTGTTATTTGTTGCTTTTCATTGCATTGTAAGATTTCGTGTTTTATATGTACATCATGCAGCAAAATCATTTTAAAAATAAAGATGCCATGATATTCACATTAAATATTCCAAGGGAAATACATAAAGCAAAGCGTTTCCTTCTCCAGTAAGACAAGCTTAACACCATAGAGGTAAATCAGAAACCGTAATTCGAGGAAGGACAGACAATAATATAGTCCAAAGAAAAAAAACAAAGGGAGTAAACAATGGTCGATAAAACATTACAGAGAAAACTACAGATCGAGCAACACGAACCTCACAAAAACCAAGGGGTTGAACTCAGATAGTCTATGGCATGCACACAAAACGTGTTCGTCTGCAGTAACTTTGTACATTCTCTGCCTTTTACCATTTGTGTGCATATCCAAAACAATGACCTGTATTTCCAACATCATATGTTGTGGTTTTTTTTGTATGTTCAATGGTGAGAGGTGATTGTTTTTTTTTCCTTTGAAATTGTTGACAAATACTGTTTAAATCTTTTCTTCATAGTTTGTTTTCTCCAGGAAATGTTTCCCTCTGGACAAGATACATTGCCCTTCAATTCGTTTACTGATCAATATATATTCATGTGTGGTCTCTAGATGTCTTGCTTTTTGATATTTTCAGCTATTTTGTATTACATGGAAGATATTTTTTCCAATACATCATTTAAAATAATGTCGTTCAGAGGATTAACTTAGCATTAACGAATTGTATTGTTATATTTTTATTCTTTAAAATAAATTTGTAACTGGCATTTCACTTGACTTCTAACAATATATCTAATGTGGTGTGTACGACATCTTTGTGGAATAACCATCAATAGGTACTCTCGAAGTCAAAGATTGGATAGCCACATCAAGATTGTATTGATATTTCTAATAAGCCACAAATTAAAATAATGAATGCAGAAAAAAAATATTGTCTACAGATATGCTTGCAAATACTTATAGAATACCAAGCCATGAAACAATACCAAAACAAATACAAATTTACACACCAAAGCTGAAAAAAAAAGAAAATCTGGACGACTGGGTGATGTCCAATTCAAATGAGTTGAGGTGCAAAGTAATTGTTCGTTTTGTTGAGATTGGTGAGTTAAATTGTTGACCATCACTGTTTCAATTTCTTTTAATAATATGCCAATGTGTCGAACAGCATACTCCAAAGAACATGGATGGTATATTATAAAATCGTGTAAGCCAAGAAATTTAATTGTGCAACATCCATGCAATATAAATCTTTATTCAATTCAGTTTTTACTACCATTAAATAGCCAACGTATTGGAAACGAATTATTGTTTTCCTCTATACACTTTAAAATGCTTGTAATAAAAAAAAAACAGTTTCTGATACAACAGATAAATCGCCTTTTACAATCGTCCCTCATGAAACGAAACGGAAAGATGAAAAACAAGTAAAACCTCATCAGATTATTCACCTGAAACTATCTCAGAAAAAGGCTATATTTGTTATCTGTTTAATGAGCATCATCAAGATGAGAATGGGTTTTGTTTGATCGTAAGATATAACAGACCATTTGTAGTCTGCATCGATCAAACAAGGGGAGATAATTTTCATTTGTCCTTTCTTTGCTTTTTAAAACAGTCCATTTGTAGTCTGCATCGGTCAAACAAGGGGAGATAATTTCTCATTTGTCATTTCTTTACCTTTTAAAATATAATAAGTTGCACCTACATTTTTGTAAATTGGATTTCGAATTGTGGCAGTTAAAACATCGGATATACTGATGGATGTACTAAACCGTACATATCTAAATTAGTGCAAATTATGCGTTTCTGGAATAACATTCATGATGTCTGCTCGAAGTCAAATGCTGTAAGCTTTATGGTTGCAAATCTATTAAATTGAGGTTGTTTACATTATACATGTATATAACATAGATCATCCAGACTTTTGACATTAATTTCAAAACATCGTTTACATATTACGGTCATATTCGGGTAAATATTCTAATTACATATCCGTATTCGATAACAAAATGAAAAACAAAAATTAACAAACTGGTGTATCTAAAAACCAATTGAAAATTTGTAGAAACAGAGACAAAATCGATACCCCTAACACACATATATATGACCTCTGACCCCTAACACACATATATATGACCCTTCAATTTCCTGAATTGGTACAGATACCTTAAGGGGGTACCATACACTACAGGAAGATAACTCTTTAAAATCAGTTGAACGATTTGATCATATGATGTTTGTATGCAGATTTCAAGCATCTCGGTGATCAAAACCACAAAGAGAAAAGCTGCTATGTGGCTAGTGAATTTATAGCTCTGAGTCTGTTGGTTGGAATTTGTAAAAAATTTGATATTTATTACAGTGGATATATTGAAACACACTGCCAAAAAAATAAGAAAATTAAACGAGCAGATCGAATTTTACCTGAAGTGTATGGTACCACCTTAATTAACCAGTTTCTACATAACCCTGCTTATCGTTTATAAATAGGTCAACATTATCCACATTTTGTCAGTTGAATTATATATGTGTAGATTGCTTTTATCCTTATCAAATGAAGCAAAGGACTTAAAGAAGCGGCAGTTTTAATCCGGAAAGATTCATATGCCTAATTATACTACGTCCAGGATGTTGGCTCTAAAACACATTGTATTAGATTTTAAATCGCTTCTGGATATTCCAGTAGACATATTAGTGCATAATACAAGAAACGTTAAATAAATGTTAGTTTTGAATTTCAGGACGATATTTCAATATTCATGTTTGACAAATAAATAAGGGAACATCTGCTCTGAATTAATGTAACTCTCTGGTGTGTGCTAACATCTAATAATATGGCGGGATGTGTTTTAAATAAGAACAGTTTCATCAAATACGTTTGCATTACTCTGGATGAGAAGCAACAAAAGCTCCGTATATATATATTCAAAATATACAGAAGCAAAGCAGTAATGTTCTCAATCTTTTATTTACTTAAGATAAAAGCAATAAAAGAACTGCTGGAAATCTTTTGATTGTTTAACTAGTTTTAGCAATAGTGTTAGTTAAATATACCCAAATGTATTTTACATGACTTCAAACAATAAAACGGATGTTTCTTAGCAATTGTAAAGTACAAGCTGATGATTACTATCTGGGCATTTGTAAAAGTTCGTGTCAAATTATGTCACGGATTTTTGTTTTACCATGCCTCAAATTGTTTCGATGTCATTTTCATGATAGGTATATGTATGTTTAGTACACATATAAATGTGTTCATCATATCATGTCAAGTCTGTTGAAATGATACTAATTGTTCTAATTCTGACGATAACTATACAGTCAAGTTCAATTAATTAATGGGTGCCATATTTGTAGTAATCCTCTAAATTGTGCAACCCAATCTATAACTGTATGAAATATTTACACAATAGATGGGGTAAAGCGTGTGTCACAATCGACAGAAAATATCAGTTTTCACACTATGGGAATTAATCAATTACATTTTGTCTCCACAAATTAAAGAATAATTCCACATTTAAGTCACTTCGTGTAATTGAGGATTATTGTGTCGTGTCTTTAATTGTAATAAGAGAAATGAGTCGTATTTTATTTAGCATATTTCTTTGCTTTTTATATTGATATGAAGAAAATATGGTATATTTCAGATAATATGAGCAACGAAATTATTTAGTTGCATAATATTATTTAAGTTCTATATAAACCAGCAATCAAAATTTAGAATTATTCAAATTTAATTATGTCTTTAATATTTTAATCTATCTTGAATGAACATATTTTATTGTAAAATTTCCTATTCGTGGAAGTCATCTTCCCTTTTTGAGTATGTTCAGTGACATTCTAGGTAATTTCTTCCTCGTGCACGTCCGAACCTGTCAGCTTGATAATTGGTCATTAAATTGACTACTCCCTCATAAAGCTCAATTTCAAGGGGTTAAAATAGTTTATGCGCTTTCTGATCATGCATCACTCATTGTGTGATTCCCATTAAAAAAAACTAGCGCCTTAGATGATGTAAATAAAATGGTTTCATCTGCTACAAAGTTTCCTATCAAAATGTAAAAGCTTGGAACAAAATCACATGCAATATTACAAAATAACCATATGTTGTATGTGTCCATATTTATGTACAATGTATGTGTCTATGCATGCATAGTTATGATGATATATCCAAAGAGGTTTAGTTTTACTCTAAATCCTATTATTTACGAAGAGTTGCGACGGCAAGTCAAAATATAATTATTTCTTTAATAAATTTTACAAATTGTTTAATTTCTAAAAATGACCTGTATATCCGTGTTTTAAGTAGAGAAATGTAGGAAAAGTATTAAGATACCAAAGTCGTATTGAGAAGTCGTAAATCGAGAATGGACACACAACATAATGTCCAAAAGAAACAAAGACCAAAAATATAAACAATGGTATACAAAGCACTACTTAGCAAACTCGAGGTTGAGCAACAAAACCCCCCCATTAAAAACTCAAAATATACTCTTTAATGAAAAAAGGAAGTAAAGTGTCATATATATATATACGTCTGAAAATTAAACCAAACAGTGTTAGAATTAGATTTTGAAGCTGTCAAATTTTTGTTCTTCCCTCTACGGGATTTGAACTCACACCATTGATACACTGCAGCACCATTCGCTTAGCCTTACGTCTAGCGCCCTAGACCACTCGACTACATCCAGTCCTTAAAAAAAGAGCTTCAATAGTCGTAGTGTTACCTTGTCTCGTAAGGTTTTAATCTAGGGATAGACGTAAGACATGTGTATAAGCGTGTGTAGATGGTATATATATACTTAATATTATAATTTGACAGCAATCTAACTCAGCAATTTTTAACATATTGTATAGGATAATGAATGAATTCATTATACAGTCACGTGAAATAAAGTATATTATACAAACGTCTAAGCATGTGACAACCATACAATATATCTGTCCCACTGGATCTCAAAGTTACTAAGGATACTAGGTTAATACTAAATATTAAATATACGTCTGAAAATTAAACCAAACAGTGTTAGAATTAGATTTTGAAGCTGTCAAATTTTTGTTCTTCCCTCGACGGGATTTGAACTCACACCATTGATACACTGCAGCATATATATATATATTTTCATGGATTCAATTGGAAGACCGTAGGCGTAGCCGATATGGCATATTGTGATTATGCTTTTTGGTTTTCTCGCTACCAAAAACTTAAATTATTTGGCTTTCCAATCTTTTGACTAGAGCCTACCTAATGACGCTTATTCCAGAAACGCGCCGTGCCTGCTAAATTATACATCGGCGTTTTTCATGCAACACAATATTTATAGAAAAAGAAAGATCCAAAGAAATGATAGAACCCCAGTATGAATAACACGGGTTCATACATACAACCAATAGTAACACGATATACAATTAATAAAGACGTAAAGAAGATTCATAACCCATGTGTTATTATTTTATTCCCTTCAATACACTTATTTAAACTAAATATACAATTTACATATTATTATTATTATATTAAATACATATGTATTTGTTGGATGCTGTAAGGCCTTTACATTCTACTTTTCCTTTACAAAGATCAGATATCGTCTCTGTTTTCTTGTTGTTACTTTCTTAATTTCCTTTATTGTTCTTCACACGAAACATTGTCTCTATTTTCTCCTAAAACAAACCTTTTTATTAAAGTTTCGATTAAACGATTCAGATAAATCCAGAAAATATTAACCTTTTAAATGAATTGTTTTAAACAGTTGAACATCAATCAGTGGTCTCGTTGACAAAGCAATAATAATTCGCGTAATTCTACGCTGTTCTACCATTTGATTCTTCCCCCAGGAGACCAAGGAAACGTTCGTGAGTGTCAAACTGGAGAAACTTATTATCTTATACTATCATCTCCAAACATTAAGTATTTTACAACAGGGAAATACACGAAGTAATACATTTCTACGGCAATTGTAAATATTTGGATATTCCTAAGAAATGTTACAGAATACATTTCTCATGTTGGTAATGATTTTCTTGATAACATGACATGGAAAACCAAATAGTATTACATTTATTAAAAGGCTATATGCAATTAATATATAACATGTTAATTCCGTCCGTACTGGTGTTATCTAGATCATATGAGCATCCATACTATGTTGTGAATTCCGGATGAAGGTGATCTAGATCATATGATTATATCTACATTTCTGTTTAAATCAGTTGAGTTTTTGCCATCACTTGGCGTCCGTCACATTTGAATCTTCTCTGAAACCACTTGCCCAAATAAACCGTGACTGAATTGGAATCATCTTTGGAAGGTCCGCTATAGAGATAGCTCATTTCGTCCCGATCCATAAACAAACATGTCCAATAGACAATTCTTGTTTCGGGTTTGTCGATTTCTGAAAATATTCTCCTCTGAAACCTCTTGGCCAAATAAAACAAAACTTTACAAGAAGTTGTTCCTATTACCATTCTTTATTTCAATCAATTTTGCAAGAGATGATCTTAAAATCTAATTCATTTTTTTGATAAAGTGATATGATATCAATCTGTAGTGACTCTAAAAAAAGACACTAAATCGTTTGTTAGCCCCATATTCCATCCAAAAATATACTATTTAAAGTCGTAATATGATTGATTAAGTATAAATCACTTATCAGACTTTGACGTTTTCAATAGGAAATACAATTAAGATTATCAAACATGATGATGCTAGTTTTGTCTTTCCTTCTTAAATCAATCAATCGATAATAGAAGCAGGTTCGATTCTTATGTTGCAGTTTCTACGGAATCAACTTTCAATATCTTTCTCATAAACATTTTGCAGAAAAGATATCCTTAAAAGTGTTTAAGAAGAGTTTGAAGATACCAAAGGGGCAATCACAAACCGTATGTCGAAGAAGAACAGACAACACAATGGCCAAAAGAAAAAGCACAAAAGGACAAACAACGATCGACAAAACATACATATAAAACTAAAGATCAAGTAACACGAACACTAAAAACCGGGGTGAACTAAAGAATAGACGTGGATTTTAGTACCTGGGCACATATTGGCGACTGCAATTACGGTACATCATGGTCAGTATCTCAAGATTGCACCACTATGATCTACAACAAATCTTTAATTTAAAAGAAAAATAAAATGAAGAATATCTATGCATCGTTGACGATGTTTTTCGAAATCCGTCAGTTACATCGTAACACACATGCCCATTCACCCCCCTCCCCACCCCCCCCAACAAAAAAAAAAAAGATGCAAATCAAGATTTCTTTATATATCCATACTGTATCAAATAAGGAACTATACAATATTGCTTGGTGAACATTCATTTTTCAAGCAAAAAAGGTGGTAGATGTCAAATTCACTGCGCACAACGCGTTTCTGGAATACGCTCAAAGTTGAAATAATAAAAAACCAAATAATTTTTAAAAATGACTAGGAGCAAATAAACCAAAGGGCCTCACTGGAGAGCCGAAATCATCTAAGATCACCTATGTCTGGTAGAGAACTTACATTATTTACGAACTGTAAATATAAAAAAAATTTAATAAACCATGTCAGGGCCGAAACACTGACTACTGGGCGGATGATATCATCGAGGACTAATAGTCCATCAGCAGAGGTATCGACCCAGTGATAGAAACACTGACTACTGGCTAGATGATACCATCGAGGATTAATAGTCCACCAGCGGAGGCATCGACCCAGTGATAGAAACACTGACTACTGGGTGAAGGATACCATCGAGGATTAATAGTCCACCAGCGGAGGTATCGACCCAGTGATAGAAACACTGACTACTGGGCGGATGATACCATCGAGGATTAATAGTCCATCAGCGGAGGCATCGACCCAGTGATAGAAACACTGACTACTGGGTGGAGGATACCATCGAGGATTAATAGTCCACCAGCGGAGGCATCGACCCAGTGATAGAAACATTGACTACTGGGCGGATGATACCATCGAGGATTAATAGTCCACCAGCGGAGGCATCGACCCAGTGATAGAAACACTGACTACTGGGCGGATGATACCATCGAGGACTAATAGTCCACCAGCAGAGATATCGACCCAGTGATAGAAACACTGACTAATGGGCGGATGATACCATCGAGGACTAATAGTCCACCAGCAGAGATATCGATCCAGTGATAGAAACACTGACTAATGGGCGGATGATACCATCGAGGACTAATAGTCCACCAGCAGATATCGATTCAGTGATAGAAACACTGACTAATGGGCGGATGATACCATCGAGGACTAATAGTCCACCAGCAGAGATATCGACCCAGTGATAGAAACACTGACTAATACCATCAAGGACTAATAGTCCACCAGCAGAGATATCGACCCGGTGATAGAAACACTGATTAATGGGCCGATAATACCATCGAGGACTAATAGTCCACCAGCAGAGATATCGACCCAGTGATAGAAACACTGACTAATGGGCGGGTGATACCATCTAGGACTAATAGTCCACCAGCAGAGATATCGACCCAGTGATAGAAACACTGACTAATGGGCGGATGACACCGTCGAGGACTAATAATCCACCAGCGGAGGCATCGCACGTGATAGTAATAAAAATGTAGATATCAACTTTATTGCGCATGACGCGTTTCTGGAATAACCTTTATCAGGTATGCCCACAGTCGTTAATGTATCTGTTAGTCTCACATATAATTAATTTTTATTTATTATATAGATAGGTGTGAATTATGGGGATTTATCCGTGAAATAAATTCCGGTATTTCACATGAGAAATATCAGTTTTTTCCCGCCGGAACTACTTTTGCAAAACTATAAGTGTGATGGTTACGTCCCTTGTTGTGCAACGGTGAATACACATACGATTGTAAGATGAAAAAATTCCGCGAAATGTTATTGATGACTTTGACACATAACCAAGATGACGTCATTGACGTCATGTGAAGACTTGTAGTTTGAAACGTAAAGATTAGACGTTATTTGGCTTCGTATACGCTTCAATTGTGATTTGATTTAACTAAAATAAGCTTTCAAGGTAAGCATTTTAATTATTTTTGTACATTGTTGTAAATATGAAAAATAGGATTTCACATTTTCAAGATGGCAGATCCTTCCAACTGAACCCTGTAGTATCATTGCTCGTAGATTCACATGCGTGCAATCAAATGTGCAAATAAAAAAAATAATATATAAGAAATTTTGAGTTTATATAATAAACAGTATAACTAAATCATACATTTTGAATATCAAAATAAGACCACTCGTGACCGAATACGCATTAACGATTAAACTCGTGGACGGAACAAGTTCCGCCCACTCGTTTAATCCTTATGCGTACTTCGGTCTCTCGTAGTCTTATTTTGATATTCAAAATCTACGATTAGTTATACTATATTTATTTCTTCGAGGTGGCCAAGGTATTAAGTGATGTGTTTATTTCTGACTTTTAGTGGTTAACTTTAGTGCGCATGACGCGTTTCTGGAATAACCTTTATCAGGTACGCTCCCAGTCGTTAATGTATCTGTTTGTTTCACATAGAATTTATTTTTGTTTATTTCTTCGAGGTGGCCAAGGTATTTAAAAGTGATGTGTTTATTTCTTCGAGGTGGCCATGGTATTTAAAAGTGATGTGTTTATTTCTTCGAGGTGGCCAAGGTATTTTAGTGATGTGTTTATTTCTTCGAGGTGGCCAAGGTATTTTAGTGATGTGTTTATTTCTTCGAGGTGGCCAAGGTATTTTAGTGATGTGTTTATTTCTGACCTTTAATGGTTATCCATTCGACTGTCATCAATGACCAACAGTAATGTAACGTTAGAAATAAATAAACACAAAATATCTCGAAAATTTCAAGCTTTATTTATCTTCGAAAGTAAAATTAGTTTAAGGTAGGAAAATGGCTAAAAGTTCTGAATTCTTTCCTGGCAACAGGACACGCACCTGTATCATGTAGCGCTAGTTTTTATCGACCTTATGTTCATTTGTCTGTGTAGGGAATACATTGAAGAAGCAATACCATACTGTGGGAACAACTCCAAAATAAAATATCAAAACCGTAGAAAGAAACAAAGTCGATTTCCCTAGCACACAATTACCTGGCAGCTCACTTTCAATAAGTCTAATTGCTTTCTAATAAAATGACAATGACGATCAATCAGTATTTTGTACCCGATTTCTATGTAATTTGTTTGTTGTATATTCATGTTTGTATATTGTGCTTACATTTGTATATAAGCCTTCTTTTTACTCAGATTTTTTTTTATTTCATGAGTACACAACACCAGTCTGTCTTGTATTCAATAATCATAACAGTACTATTAAATATTAATAAAACAATTACCACGTATGGCATGTCCAAGTTACTGAAAATTCAAAATCAATTAAATTTGAATAAGCCTTTTGTTCTCTTTATATGCATGTGATAGTTGTTTGTTTTGTGGTAGTTGGTGTAATCCGATCTTTTACTAACTTGTTTTTTTTTTATAATTGGTGTGGTCCAATATTTGAATTATTTTGGTAAAGTTGTTTTGGTGTTTCTTTTTTTTTTTTTTTTTTTTTCCATTTCAATTTGTCCTTCAACTTTCATGTTGTATACTCTGCTATATATATTTTGGTGGGGATCAAGTAGCTCAATCTTTAGTTTTTTGTGTAGTGTTAAATAGATGATTGTTTGTCCTGTGTCATGGTTCTATCCTTCTTCTATTTACACCCACCTTGGTATCTTCAAATGGTTCCTGTCCTGTTTATTAAGATTCGGAAAGAAACGAAATGATTAAAAATAAAATGTTAAGGAACAATGACCGATAGAATAGCCAACCACAATAATACTTAACCACTCCTATGTTTGGTTTTCAACATCTAATTTAAACACACAGAGACAAGTAAAATCATGTTCATAACTGGTCAAGCACGTTTTCATCTCTTAATGAATACCAATGATGAGATTTGAAAAAAAAAAAAAAAATTAATGACCCTATATTCCATTAGATCCAGGTCATTCAACATGGTAGATATAATACATTGTCATCATTAATTATAATTTTCAATATTGAAAAAAAAAAATATATAGATTAAATGTCAGATGTGTGTTTTTAAATAGAGCCTGTTAATTTCATGAATCGACTTCAAAGCTTGCCTGGCCTCGTCTACACTATCAAAGGTCAGTTTCCTGACATAGTGATTTATCAAATAAGTATTGTACACGTGTAGAACATTAATTTTCTGTTTTAAACATTTTTATTTGATACAGATGATACATCGATGAACTATATTTACACTTTCCAATGCATTCATTTTTAATTTCACATCAACAGAGAGCTATATCCTATTTCTATAGTTTGTGTAGATTAAAACAAGAATTCGCCAACCTCCATAACATATACCCCCTCCCCATAAAGAGAACTTCATTTCATGAAACCAACGAATAAAACATGTGCTAAATACCAAATCACACAAAGATAGATGAATAAATAATTAAAAACAAAACCAGACCTAATAATACAAAAATAAAAGATCAGTCAAGAACAATCATTTTGTAGGTATATATATTGTTTTTTTTTTTTTTTTTTTTTTGTCATATAGCTCAGTGTTTAGTAATGTCATCGGGAATCAGTCAATCACCCATCTTGTTATTACATTAAACAGTAGGAGCACGATAATGGTTAACCATAGCCGATTTTAGTTGTCATATTTACACAATTTGATACAGCTGTTTCCCAAAAACTTTTAAATCCTTTACCTTTCAATCTTGACTCCGTTGATAGCAATCCCTGGAACGTTTCGTGCACACTTAAATGTACATAATAAATATATATCTAAGTTTTTATTAATCATACAATTTGTTTTATAAATTATAAGTTGCATTTCAAATAATATCACTCATAATTCATACAGACTTTACAAACAAAGACAAACATATATTATTGGTAATATAAATTGGACAATTGTGTTCTGTTTTAGATCTTAAGAAGAAATTGCTCAGTACGGGTAAATAATAAACGATTATTGTTCGCACTTCAATGATGACAGCCTTTTCTTTAAAATGAACAATTTCATTTTCCTATTGTTAATTTTCCATCCTATTGGTCTATTCAAATCTGGTTCATTAAAATTAAACTCCAGATACAAAACAGTTTAACTTGTATCTAAAGATATAAAACGATATTGCATAATGGTCATACCGGGGAGTTGTTCTAATTGACATTCTTAGCTCAACATTCGAAAAGGCAAATACCTTAGAAGTGATAATTTTTGTCAATTAGGTTACATATTAAACGTCATTCCAAATTTTAAGGATTGTCGCTTCAACTAGATAACCTTGTCTCTATCTAGGATTATAATGAAACAACATTTTCCAGTCATGGGAATATCATTTCAGATATTAAAATGCTACAATAAAATGAGTGCTTTGCAGCCATGTTAGATCTTGACATACATAACATAATCGAATAGTCTATTAAATTTACAGTTCATGACTGTTTCCTTTCAATTTTAATGTCAATAGTCAATTTTAAGCTAAACGTTGTTTTTACTGTTTCGTGCATATTTTAAAATGATTTAAGAAATAATTCATGGAAGCCAGAGTTTGTATACAGTTTTAACATGGGTAACATTATTTTCGTAAAAAATTTATCCCGAGCGATAGCGAGTGATAAAATGCAACGAAAATAATGTTACCCATGTTAAAACGTGATACAAACTCTGGCTTCCATGAATTATTTCGATTCTAGTAAGAAAATCTAACTTATTGTTTTAAGTGGAAGTCAGTAATGGAAATGCATTTCATAACAAAATTCACTAACCTTCATGTTTACAGTTGTTTTTCTTTTATGTATCAATAGACTGTGATGCTATGAAGTTACTGATATTTTCCAATTTAATGGCATTTTGAATTTAGCAACTTAAACCAATAAAATGCTCACAAAATCGTAAAATAAATCGTTAACCAGGTGTTTTAATGTCATCAGCGTTCCTTGTAAACGACTTCACCGGAAGATGTTAAATTTCAAAGTCCATTGATGGATGTTTTAAGTATTTATTCCGGAAAAATATAGGTAAAAACAATACGTGCATTTTTATGTTTGTTATGCACCACAGTGCTGTATGAATACATAAATTCACTAGGGAATGATGTTGTAATTTGTTCGTCAATACGCATGAGCGAATTAAAATATATCGTGAGTTTTATCATTGTATTATTTATATAGCCAATGAAGGACGTCATGTTAGAATGACAAATAACCATTTTCAGAGGGTTTTCCATTCGAAAGAATCAAAAACTTGAACAAATTGTATGTTTTATTACCATTTGGTACAGCTTTATGCCCTTTGGTTTCCTTACTACTAGACATTTACATTATTTGTCTTTCTAGTATGTTTGGTGTTGAGTGTACCTAATGATGGCTATTTGTATTAAGGTTGATATCCACTGGTTTGTTATAAAATTATACTCTCTACCTATTTCCATCCATCATTTGTTGTTTCTTTTTAACATTAATAGTTGTTCCCCATCATCCAATTCATCTTAACCCCCAGGATTACATGACTTTCCTATGGTGAACAGATTTCCATATCTTTCTTATGCAATTGAGATACATGTACATGCAAAGTTGTCCTCTAATCTAATCTAATTAGTTATTTTACCTCTATTTTAAAAACAAATTTGAGACTAGAATAGCAGTAAATAACCGAATGGTCATATCCGGGTAATAATTCTTGCTACGCACTATGTTTTCTATAACAAAAGTTAGTCTTCCTTTATGACGACAATTAGTGTTTCTTCTGAGATTTCCTTTTCCACTCCCTAACCGCCCATCTCATTCAAAATATTAACAGTAGGATTATTATATGTAGCTGGTAAAAACTGCATAATAGTGTTTGGGCTGTCACTTTGATTGTCATTTTTGACAATTAAATCTAAACATAGCTGGTCATTTCCGCATATTTACAGCCACGTATACGTTGCTTTAATGTGTCAAATATCTACCCGTTGGCAATGGTTAGTTAAGGCTGATGATCAAAACCGTTCGTTAGAAAAAGGACATATCAATTTCAAAAGCATATCTTTATTTATGATCTTAAGTGAGTAATTTGTATATGTCTACACTGTAATTATATTTTATATTCATGTGAATTTATTAAATTGACTGTCTTATTCTTATTATTAACAACCATACCTCACCTTGGATCTACATCAAGCTATACAATCGATGACTATCACTACTAAGAAAAATTTGAAGATACCGAAGGAGTAATCAGAAACTATAAATCGAAAAACAGACTATACAATAACCAAACGAAACAGGACAAAACTTAACCACTATAAACCCTTTGTGCAGTAGCTTCTTTGTTAGCAGCCCTATATCCAGGAAATCATGATATGAACAACAAACTTAGGAATATCGTATCAACTACTAGATTTGTACTACATATGCAGGTGCTGCTGGAATATTTGAATCTACATCTAGCTATGCAATACGTGTATACCATTACTAATATTTGACTTATACTCCGACATGTTGCTTTGCTATGCGATATAGTTGTCGGTTCCTTGTTGTGTTTTTTTTTCTGGTACCCGGAATTCCTCCACTATGAACCCTCACCGCAAAATTTATAACTGGAATATCAATGAAAGTGTTGGGAAGTATACTTGATTTTACAAATACCTATTCAAGCAGTGACTATTACCACTAAAGTGGTGTACTCGATACAAAATTGTGTGATAAAGTTTGACAGTAACTTGCGGCAGATCGGTGGTTTTCTCCAGGTACTCCGGTTTTTCTGCACCAATAAAGTAAACCGCCACGATATACTGAAATGCTGTTGACAGTGGCGTCAAACATCTTGACCCTAACCAGTCTAATTCATTGTCATATTTCACCTTGAGGTAAAAAAAAAACAAAACGTGTGAGATTAGTAACTACAAAATGTATGGCTGTGTCTTGGTAAAATAAAATAGTGCATTTGTGTACATATTGAAGTGTAACATGTCCCGTGTATAGACAGGAAGGCTGTATACGCATTTTAAAAATATATTTGTATTAAAAATACACAGTTTCTCATTTTCTTTCAACCTGACATTGGGCCCATACAGAAACGTTAGAGAAACACGAAGGGACAGTCAAGCTAGTTTAACACTTCCACCAAGCCAGGAAAGTGAGCCAGGAGCGGATCCAGGGGGGCGCCGGGTGACCCGGCGCCCCCCACCCCCTAAAATTTGAAAAAATATGATTTGTTTGCGTAAAATCGTGATTTTTCACACGAAATACCCCAAATATTTTCCCGCCTTGCTCCGCTCGGCGCGATTATTTTCAACGACCCCCCCTAACTTGAAATCCTGGATCCACCCCTGTGAGCGATCATGTATTTGTATGTTTGTTGTTCGTTTTTCCATTGGATCTGTCTCCTCTCCGAGAGACGGAGATAGCCCAGGAGAAGGCTACTTTATCGATGGCAAGGCAGAGCTTCGCCAGGAGAAGACTATTGGGCATTTGGCTTGATGAACCATAGTAAATCACGCCGTGATGGAGCCTTCCATCAACCGCAGGCCAATCCGTCGTATCTTTGTTCCTACGACTTTGATATTTGATTATGGAATTGTTCCGACAGTGTAGTATTTTTTGTTTTTCGTGTAATTTTTATGAGTAAATAGTACATTATTAGCCATTTGTAATTGACATATGTGCACCAACGAATTACTTTCATGTAATACATACAGAAATCAAAAGAACGTTCTGACAATAATAATTATTTGTGCATATTGTCTTGGTCATAATATTTTCTGCCCTACTCATCATGTGTGATAATTAAATGAATTATCATTTTTTCACACGTAAACACCATCTTGCGTCGATATTAAAATGCTTATAGTTAAAGTACCTTGACACGTGACATCATAAAGAAGATCAGACAGGTAAACTAATTGGCATGATTCCTTCCGACAAGGAAGCAATATTTTTGTCGTTAATTAAGAAATCAATATCATTATTTGCAGGTACTGTTGCTTTCTTTGTTTGAAATGAATATAATTTTCCTTTGACATAATGTAAGACACGTGTGTTTTTATGAAATGTTTACCAAAATCCATCGTATCAATTTCTTAATTAAAACATGCCATTATTCTACATATTCTTAGAATAAAATAAAGATGTCACAAATCAAATATACATGTTTTTCTTAAGAAAATTGTATAAACAGCAAACGTCTAGACTCTAACACGGATTATAAAGTGCAAGACGGAAAATGTTGATGGATCATGGTGATTTTATACGTCTCGAATGCGACACGGTTGACATCTTATTCATTAATAGCTGGGATTGTTCGACTTGTATTTTCATCTGTGTGTTATTTGATCACTATGAAATGGGAAAAATAAATACATGGTCTCGGTAGAAAACTATTTCATCATTCGATTATTAATAATACATTTTTGTACTTATTTAAACAATACTGTTTAAATGTGTCCCAACGTCATATGCAAAGTTCACACGTTCCAACGTCACGTGTAAAGCTCACGCGTTTGAACGTCACGTGTAAAATAAGTTCGCACGTTCCAACACGTCATGTGTAAATTTTTCATATTCCAACGTTATGATCTAACGCTGGAAAAACATCAGAAGTACGTGACATTTTCACCCTTGAGAGATGAAGTACCTGATCAGCCCTTAAAATTAACTTAATTGACAGTTCATCTTCACCCTGTTGTTCATTATTGGCCTAGAACATATACATGTAAAGTAACTCCTTTAAATTTGAGACAAGCATAAATAAATTAATTTTAGAGTCACATGTCATTTTATACGTGTTTTGATTGGTTTAAAGAGTTGAGATTATTTGTCAATGTACGGAATCGAAAAATAGACGTCGTTCTCAAGGCGTCGCGTGCCGTTGTCATCACGTGATTTTCTTTAAATGAGGCACCTTTGGGGTTATTTAAATTTATTTCCGATTATTTTGCCTTATTTTGAAAAAATAAATATATTTTTCAATATCATAACAAAAAAGTTTGAATTACGCGGGTTGCTTCATGAACCGAACAAAAATTGCGATCAATCCTTAAATATAGGATTGGTATACTTCATGATAATATATTGGTGAATACATTGGCATTTCGCATTTGAAATGCCACGATATTGTCGTAGTAAGTATACTATCTAGCCGCCTACATTTCATGTGTGTTGTTCATAATAATCTGCTTTCAAAGAAACTACTGTTCTATATTTCTTTCACATGAAGATTGGAACTCATTGAAAGACAATCCAATACGACCACCGTGTACCCAATTCTGAGGGGGTTATCAATAAACACATCCGGATACAGAAAACAAAAGAACAGTACAAGAATAAAGGTAAATCAAAAGAAAAGAACAACACCACCTACACGCACGCATTACACGCGCAAATAAGGATACCAAGTTCATATATACTGCCCCATTACAGACATCTTCTAAATTAAAGTGGTCTTTAACATACAACGAGCGTGACACCTACTATATTCCAGGATATTATTTCCGTATTGTGACTTTAAACCCCTTATTTGTTCTTATATGATAATACTGATATTGAACAATCAAATCATTATGACGCCTTAGAGTTTCCAAATATGTGGCGCAAGTTTTGGTTCACAGTGCAACCGTCATTTTAATGATTGGCTTACTCTGTCAGATGTTTTTCAATCACGACATCGGTTGTCAATATTATGGTCAATGGCTGCTATTATTAAATTATTTAGAAGACATTCATTTGATAAAGCATGAATTGTGCATTATTTATTCCACTGAATGATAATATGGTACGCACAACAAATGTGGGTTTTTTTTGTGTGTTTTTTGTTTGTGTTTTTTGTTTGTTTGTTTGTTTGTTTGTTTGTTTGTT
>MJUT01046549.1:850550-865459 GCA_002080005.1 Gigantidas platifrons | reverse complement strand
TTGTTTTTTTTTTTTTTTTTTTTTTTTTTTTTTTGTCTTCGTCGTGTGTCTTTTGAATCCCATGTTGACAGTGTCTCTGGATTGTCAATTCTTGATTGTCTTTTCGATTTCTCTAACGTTTATTTATATTATATATACGTCATATTTCAATTGCGAATTATGTGTACATTGTATGTTATGATAATAAATAGCTACGCGAGGTAAATACATGTGTGCCTTCCTCCTTAAAGACATAAAAGAACCACTACAGGGTCACCAATTGCATCATATCCACACAACAATAAAATAAAACATTTAAAAGGTATATAAACATAGAAAATAATCATGTTGAAAAATCATAAGTAAAGGAAATATATCTTCTCCATGAATGTAATGAGAAGCTAATTAGCTATTGAATCCCAGTACGTTGAAGGAGGAGGAGTTAATACTAATAATTCTTATAGATTGGTATAAATCCAATACACCTTTATTTAAAGTATCCTATAGTAGCTCGTTGTGAAATGTTACATCCAATCATATCAAATTATATATGGAAAGCTAATTGACAAGTTATCTGTACGAAGACACAAACAAATAAGTTCGTTGTGTTTATTTATGTTTTAAGAAAATCAAGGTTTCTGACGTCAGTAACTCATTAGCAAATACAAGAGTATTTGAGATGAGAACAGTAATATGATATAGAAAAGAAAAATGGTACTAAAATTTAGTAAGAAAAAATATGGATGAAAATAATGACGTGATAGCTACAATAACGTAATCATAGAAATAAATAATTAATTTGTTAATTGTATATTATCGCTATATGTATTATTATCATTTCTTTTTATTCCTTCGATATTTTTTTAATTACTCACTTTCTTTACGATGCAAGTCAAGGGGTACTATCCTTAGACGGGTGGCAAAATGACAGACTTGGAACATTGGCATGTCATAATTTTTATTTGTCACAAAGTAACAGATATAATGTATCCAGTTTATATTAGGGATAGGTTCACCCATGTCTTTCCAAATCTAGACGGCAACCGACTGACGGGTCGTGTACTCATAAGCTGAGTCTGCTTCTTGCACGGAACGAATAAAATACAAAAATCTCCCTTGTGACGGTTCTCATATAAGTGTCGGCACGCTCTATTCACATACATGTAAAATACAATTCGTACCAGCTCCTAGTAAGCAACAGTTTGTTATGGTGTCGTGTAGCCGGGCAAAAGGTGTCCCCTCCCTGTTCACTACCATTCTCTAAACATCTGTCCTTAGGAGACAACGAGTAAATCTTTTTTCAAACATTATTTACTGTTTAGTTTCTTGTGTTTTCCTGATATGTGTCATTACGTTCCGAGTTCGCTGTTGTGATGGCCGTTGCGATTTCCACATGAAAACAATGTTCGGTTCGATTCGTCTGCAGTTGTTTGTAGGAGAGCACATGTCTTATTAGCATTGTTTGTGTTTGTTTGCGTGTGGTGAAGTCCGGCACATAATGTGCTGTATTTTTGTCTTGGTTTTTTTTCTCCATCTTGTTGCCAGTTTCTCTGGATTGTCCTGTTTGGATTGCTCTTTTGATATTCTGTAACGTTTATTTACAGTTTGTAAACTTGTTCTTGTCATGGATATAGCTAAATGACTGCTCACGTAACGTTCAACGACAATCACCAATCAATCTCTGAAACGGACTAATCAATATTGACGCAATAAAATATATCATATCAATATAATCAATGGTCTATTAATAGTATTGAACTTGTTTAATATTGCAGCTATGTACAAGTCAGTACTCGAGTATCCGGACACTGGATAAAAAAAAATTAAAAACTGCAAACCCGTATCGGACAAATGCTGCTTTTTTTCTTTTTGTTGGTCACGTACAGACTACCTTATGTGACAAGGTCACGTTACCGTCAAAGATAACTAGAAAACAATCATAATAATTAAACTAATTTGAATACGAAAAAAGGAGTGTTTGACAATAAAATAGCTGTAATGCTTAAGAACCAGATTTCAATATACAGCAACCTGCATTTATGTTATCTTTTAGCTATAGCGGTAAACCAGGACGGCATTCCTTTGTTCAGATATCCACTCTTTGCAGTTCATTGTCATAAAGCGTTCTGATATAAAAGATAGGTGGAAATTTACAACCCTTTTTTTTGTCAGGAAATGGATGACTTCGAAGATGTTAATCTGATTGGAGTCATTAAAAACAAATATAACATCATCAAATTGTTCACCTGAAACTATCTGAAAAATGCCATTTGACAAAAAATAGATTAATTACGCCGTTGTCAGGTGAATGAGCATCATCTAATTAAGAGATCTCCAGTTGTAAAATATCATTTGTTCTGTAAGTGAATCAAAAATTATTATCTCAATTTTCAACAACAGCAAATAATTATGATGGTGTTCTAGATTCTAAAATGGAATCGATTATCAATTCTATATTTTGTTATATTGTTAGGCCTGTCCTTCTTCGATTTCCAGCTTCTGACCCCTTTGGTATCTTCAGACTAACTTTTCTTACCTATTGTTTTGTGGAAATATTTCTTAGTTATCAAACTTCTCGTCTACAGTTCTGTGCCAATTTATTAAGATGTAAATAATAAGAAATGATATTTGAACACATATTACACTCTACATATTCTAGTATTATTAATAGGTATGATAATTTATACAAAGATAACTGATAGTAGTATCTTAAGTTCTAATCTTTATTATATATTTAAATCGTAGAAACGTATATCCAAAACAAGATAATTTTGAAAAACGATAGATTTCAGAGATAAATTTGTAATTCCGAACTTGAAAAACGATAGTTTTCAGAGATAAATTTGTAATTCCGAACTTCACTACTAGTTTATCCCAATCAATAAAATGAAAGGTGCATTGCACGTGACTTGATGCCATACATAGATCGCTACATAATAATTATTCCTTTTTTGGGGGTAAATTTATTCTTAGAACAGTTTTTATCCGAGAGCATCTTCTTTTTGTTATATTCATACTTAAACGTGTGTTGGAAATGGTTCCCACATTAGAAATGTTTTTACGAGGACCCTAAGCAGTCAGCTGGTGAACAGTCCGGAAAGAGTCAAATTTCAGATTGCCCTAAGACCAGGATGTTGACTCGGAAACCATCTTGTACGCATTTTATATTCCTTCCGGTTATTTCAAAAGTCAACTAACCATGAACGATATGATAATTAGGAATTGCTAGTTTTAAATTTCAAATAGATAGATATTTCAATATTCATTTTATTTTAATTTTTTGCAAAAATAAACCTTGAGCTATCTGGCTTCAATTAAAATAACTACATGGTATAATGTGATATGCAAAAATGCATTTAGTGTAATTATTATGGAGCGTGTAGAAACAAAACAAAAATACATGAACGGATATAAATAAAATATTGTTAAATATAAAAAATATTAACATACATAATTTATTTAGATTTAAAATGGTCAATATGTTTGTCGTACGATGGCACAAGTTTCAGTTTTGATATGGTAAATCTGTATATTACTAAGTATACAATAAGAGTTTTTGTTTTCTCAAGGCGGTAAATGTTAACTTCATTTTCAATATTACAATAATATGAAAAACTGATTACATGTATAAATATGTGAAATTTTACACATTCATATGTCACGAGGAACATCATCAACATATAGTTGTTGCCATTTTTTCGAAGAATCCTAAAATTCTATACAATAAATAAATATATATTATTTTAAGTTACTTATTTCAGTAAATTAATTAGGAGATATCCGTTTGCGCCAGTTTTGCGTCCTTTTGCGCCACAACTCATTTGCGCCAATGCTACGTTTGCGCCACTTACTTTCAAATTACAGGGCATCATTTGCACCAGATATTAAAGTATATGATAGCGCCAATTTCGTATATATACTTTAATTTGATACAAATAGATGTTTTATATGACCTCCCTCCTCCTTTATCCGGGCTTGGGACCGCCAGTTTCCACTGGCGGAGTTAAAGTCATTTAAAACCATTCATTAGCAAATTATAAAAGAGAGTGCAGTGACGGATGAAATATAAAATACGACTTCTTTAAATGCACTTTTCGTCAGTATAAACGGTTGCTGGACATTCTTTTGTTATGCAACGCCATCTAATTTCTCCGCTCTTCTTCACAAAAGCTTGTCTATACTTATGGCCATCAATAATAATAACAGGCTTCCCTCGGTTAGATTCTAACTTCTTAATCGAAATATCCATGTTTATTCGAATAATGACTTCTCTAAACTGATCGTTTCTCTTATAGGATTAAACGCATTTTTTTCCGGAGTTTATTGATGTATAACCTGGACCAATTCACTCACAAACTTACATAAAAGTCTTTGTTTCATTTGTTTGTGAGTGAATTGATCCAGGTTATACATCAATAAACTCCGGAAAAAATGCGTTTAATCCTTATAATTCTGTAACTAAGTATATTTTTTTCATTTGTTTTGAAAATTTACCTTTGGGGATCCCCAGTACGCACGCATACATTCCATTGATGTGTGTCGGCCATGAATAACAAAATGTACTAACCTTGTTTTCCTACATTGACAACTAGACGGTGATGTATTTAAGTTACTGATATTTTCCAATTTTATGGCATTTTGCATTTAGCTACTTAAACAATAAAATGCTCACAAAAGCGTAAAATATATCAGTAACCAGCTTGTGTCAATATGAGCGTCCCTTGTAAACTACGTCACAGGATGATGATATATTACAAAAGTCAAAGTCGATAGATGGTTGTCTTAAGTATTTTTTCCGGAATTTGTTTTTTATGTCGACAATAAAAGCTTTTTTTTTCATTGGCATTTATTTTTTATTTCATATCTAACAATAATTGTCGATTATTAACAATAAACATTGTTTCTTTTATCTTTTTTGATTATCGGGAATCCAATTCGCCATTTTGTTTACATTACGAAAAAAGTAGTCCGCTGAACATCGTCTCTCGAAAAATAAACTGACAAAATCCCAGCCTCCATAAGCGCTTATACCCAATCAGAGTATAGGATTTCTAATTATGTAAATCATATTAGAATTATTCTCCAGTGAACACATTTTTTTAATCTCTTACAAATGCAAATCGATGCAGTTTATTGTACCAGTAGTGAACTTTATTTACGAAGACTGATATACATGTATGTGATAAGTCAAAAGGTAAATGAAATAAGTGTATAGGTAAATTGGCGCAAACGATTTCCGTATTCTGGCGCAATTGATAACTTTTTAAAAAAATAGTTGGCGCAAATGATACCTCTGAAAAAATGAAATTGGCGCAAAAGGACTCTTCCCAATTAATTTACAGGTTTTTAAACTTAGAACATCCGAGGAACACACAAACAACTTGTCAGATCGACCACTGGGATACGGATTCAAGTTCTTAAATTTGAGTATCCTCTCCCCGACATGAATAATAGTATACTATTAGTTATTAATCATATGTTTATATTGAAACTTGTTTAAAAATGTCATTTAGTTTATATATCTGAAAGTCTCCAATAACTTGGCATGCTCGGGTGAAATTCATGTTACATATGAGCGCTTTACTTCCCCGCATTTTGGTAAAATAAGGTGACCCTATAACATTCATGCCGTTAACTATCGCATATATACTTATAAACTATAAACACACTGACGTATTTAACTCCTGGAATTTTTTTCAAAATATTAAAATGTATTTTTTTTAAAGGAGATATTCACAAAACATTAAATTCTTTAATATTGGAAGAAAACTAAATTGACTTAAATAATTCTTATATATACAATAAAATAAAGCAGATTAATGTAATTAGTTAAATGGAAACACCAATTAAAAACAAAATGACAAACAACATCTCTCATATAGGTGACAGCAATGTATAATTATATCAAAAGTCGTACAACATGAACAGAAAATCGGAAGCGATATAATGTGGTTCGAATGTGTCAGCACCTCCATTCTTAGAATTATTATTGTTTAGTCGACCATTTTGTTATTGTTGTTTGTGCTTTATCCATAGGTCATTGCATTGTCTGTTTGTCCTTCGATTTACGGCTTCTGGGTACACTTGTCATATCCTATTTATTTACTTTCATTGATATACATACATTGTATTTCATATATAACCTTTAATTTTATTTTAACTTTTATTAATATTTTATTGCTATAGATGTTTGTATATACTTTATTTCTGTATAATGATTTCTTCATTATCCTATACAATATATTAAAAATTGCTGAGTTAGATTGCTGTCAAATTATAATATAAGTATATATGTACCATCTACATTGAAAAGGTTACGAATGTACCATGGAGGTACGCATTTTCTCAGTCGCAAGATAAGTCTTTCAATTTATAGAAATGCATCATGATTTTGAAAATTAACCAGTATCATGACTTGTGCTTATGTTGAGGGGCCCTCCGCCCGTTACCCTAGCTCGTAAATTTATTCGCACATTGGAAAACAGTTATTATCAATTATTGAAAAAAAATTTGGATACGTTAAAACCAGAGAGTAACGAATAGAATATTTACCTTATTATCTTGTTTACCTGAGCCCGGTGTATTCGATTGAAAACAACTCGCTACTTAGCGATCGATAAATTTATTGAGGCTCTAAACGAGTGGGTATTTAATATTTAATAAAATATAATGGCACAAAAGGCGTCAGACTTATTAAACCAAAGTAGAGAGGTTCTATACGGTGAACAAACTGAACAAATTACCATGCAAAGTATGTACCAGTTGCTTTTGGGTATAAANACACACGCTTAGACACATACCTTATGTCTATTTCTAGATTTACCTTATACGAGACAGGGTAACACTGCGATTATTGAAGCTCCGGATTTGGTCGAGTGGTCTATGGCGCTGGACATAAGGCTAAGCGATTGGTGGTGCAGTGTATCAATGTTCAAATCCCGTCGAGGGAAGAACAAAAATTTGACAGCTAAAAAATATAATATTAACACTCACTGTTTGGTGTAATTTTCAGACGTACATGTATATATATATATATATATATATATATATACATAGTGTTCTGTGTTTTAAATAACAAATTTAATGTGAGTTATTTTATGATGACGATTGTTCTAGAAACGATAAGTGCGCACTAAATTAGATATCAGCCTTTTATTTATTCTTTACTGCGTTTCTATCCCCATTTATTTTTCATCTGTAAATACAGTCTGCCTTTCATAATAAATCACAGAAAAAATACCAGCAGAAAACATGAAATAATACGGTTTTAAACGTTAGACTGTTGTACATTTAATGACATCCAGAATAACAGTAAAAAAAAGACTGGTCTCTGTGGAATAAGCATAATCCAAATTCTGTCCCTAATAGCAGAATGCAATTTCACAAATGACAATTTGGACTAATTAACCGGTTGTCGTTTATTTACCTTAAGACCTCGTATTATCATTTGCCATTAAAGATCAAAACCTTATATGCAATTTACTATCGGAGCATCAAATTCATTCCGTCAACCCATTATTGTTTCTTTTGTTTAGTATCGATGTCATATTTCCGTTTAAACAAATAAATGGCTGTAGTAATAGTTCCTAAAAGCCTCCATTTGATTATGATCGTATTACCTGTATAATGGGGACTAAAAAGATGTTATTATCATTCTATAATTAATATATATAAATGCGATTAAAATGAACGATAAAACATAGCGTTATTAATCAAACAACAAACTACATTGAAGTTTAGTATGGCGTTCATTTAGTCTCTACATTGAATGGTTATATTTTTTATGAATCTTGATGATCTTAATAATTATTAAAGGCCAGGTTCAATCCTCGGGGGATGATGCTGTGATAGAATTTCAAAAAAACATATAAAGTTCAGGTATCATTAGAAGTGTTACAGTTGAATTAACCCGATTAATGTCATTATCTGTAGAGTTTAGCTCGTTAGATAAAACTTAAATAGATTAAGTCAAATGCGTAGAAACACGAGGAAGGAGTGATTTGTTTCATTATTTTTAAAATATGTGAAAATAGACATCTATTTATATAAATAGATTTTGAGTTCGAGTAAAATCCTATGTACATTTATTATTAGAACGATGTATATCCTTAGCAACTGATACATTAACAAGCAGAGATTAAGAATGATTAGGGCTAGTGTTATGGTGTTTAATGCCACTTCCAACAATATTTTAATTATAACACGGCCGTCAGTTTTACCAGGAAAAAAAAACAATCGACCAGTCCACAAGTCATTGCCAAGCTTTATCACATAATGTTATATCGAGTGCAACTCGCCATGATAGGGATTCGAACTCACAACGTTAGTGGTGATAGGCACTGCTTGCATGGGTAGTTGTACCAGTTTAACAGTGGTGGAGTAAACAGGAGTACCCGGAGAAAACCACCGACCTGTCGCAAGTCACTGATAAATGCTATCACTAAAATAGGGCATTACTTATTTAAGTATTTTTTTCTATCCCATATTTACTATTCTGAATATCTGGTTCGGTGTGCGAAAAGAAAGCTCAAACAGTAATGGTCAACAATTCTACCAATATTAACAAAGCGAACAACTATCTTACAGATTATTATTAGGATACTTCATAAAACTATTATTGAAAAGATGAATCATTAGTAACTGTAGTTATCATGAAATGAAAATGAAAAGCAAAAAATACCACACTATCGGAACAATTCAAAAATCCATTTGGAAAGATCAAAATATGTACCCCTAACACACATATACATGACCATTAACTTTCCTGGTTTGGTATACATGTACTTTAATTCTTTTTTAATTGGCGGGACTAAGCTATGGACCCAAATGCAGGATAATATTGCATAAGAATGATGATTAAATTGAATAATGCCAATAGTTATCAGACAACTAAAGTTTAGCCAGGAAGCGTCGGTAGGTTAGACAATCGTTTTGCTGTCATGTTAAGATTACATGGGATTATTTTATGAAGCAATATCGTCTTTGTCTCCAGATTATTCTGAATGCATGTTATTGCTGTTATTTATATGCTACATTTAACTCGGAGAAATATCCTGGAAAATGATGCCACTTGTATCTAATTCAATTATGAAATATCAAGATAAATTTTGGATAGCACATTATTTAAAAATGTAGATATTTTGCAAATCACAAAAGAAAAATATTTATCATTTTACAACACATAATACCAAAATCTAATGGACAGATCATAGATACAGTGACAAACTCAATACCACTAACACATATATACACCATTGCTCATTTTCTTGGCATTGTACAGGCACTTCAATAAAAAGTGGCGGGATTGAACTAGTTTTATGTGCCCAAAACTCCCCTTCTTAATCAAATGATTCTGTCATGCAGGTGTTTTTCACTGTAAATTAAACCTTGAACTTTGTACACAATATATTTATTTATTATAATTTTATCTTTGTGACGCATAAGTCGCCACGTGTATATTATTAGTTCTGTAACCATGACCATCATTTAAATGTTAAATACTAGTAGTACATATGGTGGTCGAAAGACATAATGCATTTATTGTAAATCTTTTTCTATCACTTTCCTTAATATGTTTCTCATTAATGTTAGTAATTCTTACAACACATCGTATTATACAAAATATCAAAAACAAAATATCTAACCCAAAACAATTATAAAATATTTCAATTTGATTTCATTGAAGAGGTGGTATTATCAAGTAACAAACTATGGTTATACATTCTACAACCGCCATGATATGAATTTGAGGCATTACTGTTAGATTTGTTGTGTTCGACATTATTTTTTTTTTTTTTTTGACAGAAGAAAAATCAAAACTCCTAATCAAGAACAGATTACACGATTTCAATATGCAATGAGTCAAGTAAAGCAAACATTGCTTGCCGTCAATTTGTTTAAGTGTGTTATTTACGCCTCACCTGTGTTTGGTCGTAGTGACAATCTGATTGATGAAATAATAAAAGCCTCTTTGTCACTTATTGAACATTGAATTTATCAATTGAAAGTACAATTAAGATAATTCAAAATGATGCTGCTATTTTTGTGTAATTTTCCGGTCCAGGAAACGTAGAAACAGCCAGATGAACTATGAAATAATCTGATAAAATAAAGAACAATTTACACCTTTCAGGTAAAATGCTTTCAATATTATATTGAGGGGATATTGTTTGAGTAGATGAAAATGAATTAATGAAACTAAATAAAGTATTGGATAGTATCGATAATATCACATCTTCATAACACTAATTTCATACGAACGAAATAATGAGCATACGAACTTGTCAGGCAGACGAAATCATGTTGGGTAAAATGTTGGCTGTAAATAATGGCATTTAATTTGTTTGTGTTGACAATTCAGAAACAACCACAGATATCTATAGTTAAGTTTCATTGCAATCTAATTAAAATCAGATCTCCGCACTTGCTCTTCTATTTCTTTTTTTTCCTCGCTTGGTGAAAAAGTAAAAATAATCCAAAAAAAATGGACAAGAGATTGGTCAATGCTAACTCCTATGAAATCCGGTAGTGAGTGATGGGGCTCGGGAACGATTGCCAGTTATTCCACTATAACAAAATATCATTTGGCTGTCTTGTCGTCATTATATTTTTGTTCATTACTATGGGATTCTGTGTTACAACTGGTTGTTTGCATATTTCTTATTTTTGTAATTCTGATTTCAACTATGGAAAACTGGCAGAAAGGATTTAAGATACTAAAGGGGGGTAATCCAAGACCGTATATCTAAGGGCAGACGACGATACAATGGCCAATAGAAAAGGAACAAAAGGAGAAGGTCTGGTCTAACCATTCTGGTGACTTGTGTTCTCTACTATGTCAGTGTTTTGTGTTTTTCTTTGTGTATTAGGGTCTGGTTAATTTTCTATATATAATAAATGGCTATTGGTGTTGAACGACACATCCAATATTATTTCAGATATATCGTGGCAACCAGAACTAAAACCAGATTGCAAATGGAATAACACAATTCCGTACATCACTGATACATAAAGTTTTTTTTATTATCTAGTATAGATCGATAAGGGTTGAAACCTTAGTTAAGAAATAATTCATGGAAGCCATATGTATATATTGTTTTTACCACGGGTAGGCCCTTTATATCAGCTTTTTACACCTCGCTAACGCTCGGGGTAAAACTTCGTGACATAAAGGGCCTACCCGTGGTAAAAACAATATATACATATGGCTTCCATGAATTATTTCGATTCTAATATGTAAAAATTGGTAAAATATCGTTATAAATTGTCGATGACGTCCTAAATTACAATGGGTGTAGGTATATATTAATTTTACCACGGGTTTGGACTCAAAGCGTTTGAAGGACGCCATATTAGAATGGTTGATATACAATGACTGCATGGGTAAATGTAAATTGAATTACCTTACGATCGTCCTCCCTAATATATATAGTTATTTACAGTTTTTGGTATACTCTAGAAAATATTATGCCAATTAAAATCAATTTAAATTCTCAAAATTATATAATAAGTCGCGCTTCTATTAATTATATGCGAAAAATTGTACATTTGTAAGCTAAAATATGAAGAGGTTTAAACAGGTGGCTGTGATGAAGAAACCTTAAGATTGAGATATAAATGCTTTGTAATTTTGACACTCTTAATACAATTACGATAACGTTGTATAATATATAACAATTACCTCTACGTTAGTGCGATCCTCTTAGCGTTTTAATCAATTAGTTTACACTTGCTCTACCTAATAAACGTTCAAACATCGAAAGAGCATTTAAACAAAGATATATTCTTTCCACAAAATATGAGCATATTTCGATTTGAATTTGAAGAGGAGGGTTTGACAAGTTTAATAATGAATTTGGTATTTTATTGAGCTGACATGTATTACATATTAAGTAAATATGTGGTCATTTATTCCTGTAATTTTTTTCAATAAGTGCGTACTTGATTATCGAATTAATTTAAATTAAATGAATTATAAGAGGTTTTGACACTTTATTTTATATTGTTTTCTTGTGATGGTTGATATTTCATTCGTATGTGGAAAGCACTTGCATGCCCGTATGATTTCACTTAGAGGGGAGGCTTGGGTCCATAAAACTAGTTGAATCCCGCCACTTTTATTTTTTTTTATTAAAGTGCCTGTACCAAGCAGGAAATATCGATTTTGCCTCTTTCTACGATTTTTGTATTGGATTTTGAAACCGTTCCGACTGTGAGGGTAAATTTGTGTTTTTCATTTTATTTCTATTAATAGCATACTTTCAAGAATCCTACTTTGAGTACTTTAATCTAAAAGTATATGTAGTCAATAGCAATCCGTTGCTTTTGCAAATGAAGTATTAGTTTGCTTTAGCTGAATATCTATGGCTACTAAAGTTGAGAGTTCGAGCCCCGTTGATAGCGAGTTGTTGTTGATACAACATTATTGTGATAAAGTTTGTCAGTGCCTTGCGACAGGTCGGTGGTTTTCCTTAGGTACTCCGGTTTCCTCCACAAATAAAACTGACCCCCACGATATAGCTGAAATATTGTTAAACACCATAATCCAAAAACAGAAGCTGAATATCTTTATAATCTCTGCAGATTAGTCGCCTTTATTTGGTACTAGTTTTGAGCACAATTTTAATACCACATTGAAAAAAGTGAATGTTCATATTTTCTATTGAAAGGTTTCTATAAAGGTGGTTCAGTATGTTCTTAGTTTCGACAATAATGAACAGACTGTAAAAAGGGAATGAGTATTGTATCCGCTACAAAAAAAACTAAATTATTTGTCCCTAACCACCTCCTCAGATACTTCCGGTGGCAGTCAAAAGGCGTTGTGCCGCTTGACCCATCCCTTCCTCATTTCTATTGAGTTTTTATATATTGTAGAATGTGGTCTCTTCTTGGAAATACCTCTAATACTACTCGCTAGAACGCTAAACAGTAATAAATCAATCAAGTCATTAAGGGGTGCATCGTAGAACAATCAAATAGAGGAAGAAGCAAATTTGAAAATTTAATCATTTCACAATTTGGGTTTGTTGTTGAAGGTTTGAAAGACTTAGTTGGATAAAGAATGAAAGTACCAGTAGTATTTTATATATGATGTACATTAAATCATCTACAGTTAGCATTTAAGAACCTCCGCCAACGTCCACAGCTTAAGAACCTCCGCCAACGTCCACAGCTTAAGAACCTCCGCCAACGTCCACAGCTTTCACTGGCATTTAGTGAACTTATATGTTATTTGACGGCGGCTTTCCAAAACAAAAATTGCATTTAGTGAAGTTCATCTTGCATTCTTATGTATCCAAGATTAATTATAATGACGAATGTTTTTAGTCCGTGGGCTAGCATAACCCCCAGTGCACCCCCCCCCCCCAACCTTCCATGTTAACATATTTTTTTATGTCCTCCTATATATCCTCTTGAAAAAAAAACATGTTAACATTGAATATTTTGGGATGAACTTACATTTTTGAGCCCTTTTTAACATCCGTTCGACAATTTTGCCGGATTTTCAGATTTTTTCATTCTTCACTGTTGCCGAGGTCTTGTAGCTTATGAACAACTATTAGAATATAAAAACTGGGGTTTGGTGGATAGCTGATTATATTATCGTTCAAATGAATACAAGTTATTAATATTTTATGAAGTTCAGTAATCGTAGGAGGCAAAAAATCTATCCCTACCCCTGATAAAATTGCGTAAAATGAGATTTTTTGCCTTTTGTTTTCAATAGACAAAATATTACACAACTTTGATGGTATTTTTATCATTAATTTATTAAAACTATTGCATTTATGGAAAATTAAACCCATTACATCATCAAAAAACATGTTTTGTAGTGTAGATTGCAGAAAAATGGAATATTATGATTTTTGCCGCGATTTTAGCTCTATTCAGCCCAAATCGCGTAATATCTTTTTCATAATATAAATTGACAACCAAATTATACATCTGTCGTGTGAAGTTATGCTATGGAGACATATTAAAATAAAATTTGTACAATGTACCTCCCTGTATAGGGCTTCTAGCGGCAAAATATTACCCCTTACCCTACCGAAAATTGCATAATATTTTCTCATCAGTATTAGTCCGTGGGCTAGCATAACCCCCCGTACACCCCCACCTTCCATGTTAACATATCTTCATGAAGAAAAAACATGTTAACATTGAAAATTTTGGGACAAACTTACCGTTTGAGGCTAATATTTACACCCTGTCGCAGCTTTTTGATGATTTTTGATTTTTTTCAATTTTTGTCTTTGCGAGCATTAAATGTATACTAAACAGTCTTGAAATGGTATCAAACGAAAGCTTATAGTATTAACTTTCAATTGAATACAAAATATATACACTTTGTGGCTATCAAATTTTGTCAGACGTGAAAAACCTACCCCTCCCCCTTCCTGAAATGACAAAAAAAGACATTTTTCCCCTTAAAAGTTTAGATAAAAAAATATTTTGTTCTAAACTGTGATTTTTTTATACTAAACCAAACAAATATATCACATTTAATAAATCAAGCACTAGTAATCCTTTATGAAGTGATTTGTGTGGTCAAAATGCTTGAAAAATGGGATATTTTTAATTTCGGAGATTTTCACAGGATTCTGCTTATATCTTAATTTTACTAATAAAATAAAGGATACCGCATCATAATGACGGTTGATTTTTGTATCTGGGTACTATAGCAATGTAAAAAGGGAATAATTATGTTCTTTCTACCTACTGATTAACAAAACAATAGGAAAATATTAGCCCTACCCCTCTAAAAAACATGTAAAATTTGATGAAACTCGGTTTATTTCCTTAGAAACATGGTCGGGTAGAGTGAAATTTTTATTTGCCCTGTAAGATCTTTCAATTCTTTATTTAAACAAATCATATGAACATCATCTAAGAGGGTTCAAATTCTACCAATGTCAGAAAACATGAAAAAT
>MJUT01046549.1:835628-847255 GCA_002080005.1 Gigantidas platifrons | reverse complement strand
TCGTAATGAATATCGGGTAGCTTCGGTAATAAATGATCATCTTCGATATTGGAAAATAGAAATCGAGATTAATGGCTGATGCTGTTTTAAATATTACTGTTAATATCTAGTGGTGATATAACTTCAAAGGGTATAGCGGAAACATCGTCAACCTGATCGGAACTCTGCATGAATATATGAGACAATATCAGGACCTGATAATCTGACAGCTGACTTCATTCACGGTGGTAAATACGCTGTTACAGTAAACCTATTAATAACTGTTAGTTTTATTTTTAGAAATATATTATAATGTGCCGTAAAACGTCACGGTTTTTGATTTTCAAACATTTCATTTTCATTAGCTGTTCAATTCATTTTAGTTTTATAATATTGCATTGATTAAAAAGAAATTATTATGTTCATTCATCGAATACAAAATATTGTTATGCTGCAAATGTAACAATGTAGATGTTGCCGTGGGTGATTCTCGTTCTTATTAAAAACCTATTTCACTTGATAATATTTTTTGTCAATTATGTAAAGGAAAATACATGTTATAAAATGGGAAAAAAATACCACACCATCGCAACAATTCCAAAATCTTAAATATTATAATCTTAGATATAGGCAAAACCGTAATAGTATGTGTCAGTCATGTTGCTTCAATGGCGGATACCACAAGTAAGAAACACTTGGTTGAGGCTTGCTTTAATATCTTGTTTTCGGTTTTAGCCTATTACTTTCCCATGAATCTATCACTTTAAGACATGGATGAATTTTCTTTCAACACTTGGTCATTTGATCTTTTTTGAGTAAATTGAAATATCAATTTTCCTTGCATGAAAGCCGTAAACAATTATTGGAAAGGAGATGGGTTTTGAATGAAACCTCTTTTTTTCCCGTCAGTCAAGGCCACTATATCTAATTTACGGAGTCATCTTTTAAAATTTTAAGTGTCATTTTATATGTAATCGAGGTGCCAAAAATACCACCTCTAAATTATTGGTCTTTTCACCACACAATGTTGTGGTTAAGAACGCCAGTTATTATCACACCCATACTATGATCATTATATGACAAGTCTTAATGCCTTCAAATTCAAGTTGAAATAATTTGTTATCAAGAGTTAATATAATGAGGAAAATTTGAATAGATCGACATGAGAAAAAAGTTTCACAATAGGGAAATTGAAATTGTTCATTTTAAATAGGATTTTGTGACCAATGAAGTTAGAACAATAATTGTATTTGTTCCGTGTGACCCATATTCCTACGAGTGATTGTTCAGATTTTTGTAAATGTGTGGTAAAACTTAAAATAACAATCCCAGTAAGCTAATTTACATTTGAAATTGAATTCGATGGAGGACAGTTAATGTTTGTGACAACCACTAGACGTCAATCATATTTTGTTTACGATTTAAAATGTAAGCAAAGTTTAAAGATACCAAAAGGAGGTAATCAAACACCGTAATTCGAAGAAGGCCGCCAGACCATACAAAAGAAAATGCCGGTATCTAATTCTACCAAGTCTTCGCATGCATTCGCTGTGTTCGGAACCAAAAAGTAAGCGATTGTATGGTAGTTAGATTTACAACCGTTTCAATTTGTCTGTGATTTGCTGCAGGTCGATGTATGGTTTTCACCCGGTATCCGGGTTTCCTCCACCAATAGACTGCCCGTCACGATATACATGGATTATTGGTGACAGTTATAGCAAGTACATGTGACCCTAACATTTTCTCTCTGTTTTAATATTCACTCTTCGTTTATGTATGCAGGCTAAAGGACCAACGCAGTGTCATTATATATACATTTGTTCAAATTGTTCCAAGAGAAGAAAGATTATTGCTTCTACAAATAGACAATACATGTTACTTAGAAATGTTAAAAGATACCAAAAGGATAATCAGAAGCCGTAATTCGAAGAATGGCAGACAATATACTGATCAAAAGAAAAAGGATACAAGGTAAAGCACACACCTTTATCTACATAACGTTACACAGAATATTTGAAGAATCTCACTAAAAACCGACGGTTAGCAGTTCCTGCTCCATTAGTGCCACCCCTCGTGCTACAGTTAAATAACACGAACATCATCTGATATGGAAATAGATCTGCTTCTCTATATTGTGTTAAGATGTGTAACACGAAAAGAGCAATACGGATAAGACAGCCGAAGATACAACGTTATCACCATCGTTCGAGTCATCTGTTTATATGTCTGATATTTCTGAACCTATTTCAACTATTAAGATGTTGCTGAATGAGCAATGGCCTAGTATTTATGTCATAAATGAACGTGAGAGAAATTCAAAGGGACAACGCAAAATATTTAGCAGTTCAAAACTAAATATGTGTGGCTTTTTCTTTAAGAGATTTAAGATGTTGTTATTGAAAATCATCAGGGCAGAATCTGTTTCAAATATATTTATATTCTTATCGTGAAAAAAACATTTATTACATTCCTCCACAATTAAGTTTTGATTTTTGATTTTTATTTTCAATTCTCGGAAAATCTTGTTTCCACCTGCAGTGTCCAGTCCAATCTATTTTATATCTATTGTATATTTAAAGCACCATAAGTACTTAATAACAATACAAAAATACACATCTGTTCCGAACGGTTCAGAGAAAACAAATATTTATGAAAGAAAATACTTTTTAAAAATTAATTAAACATACACAATTGTCGTAAAGCACATGTTCTGCTGTTGGTCGTACGCATGGCAATCGTCTATAAAGGGTGTTATGTGTAGAGTTGCATTAATTAATGATTATTCTCCATCATTTGTCAATAATATAGTAACAACATGTGAAAATAATTTAACACATCAATGTAAGATAACTGACATTTAACTGGATAGTGGTTCAATAATGTTAATTTAACGCATCAAGGAATATATACTTTGATAATTTACATGTATTTTGATTCAAAACACGCTAGCTAATGCATTGTAATCAGAAGATGAACAACATACTAAGAAAACGTATATTATATATACATGTACATATATATGAAAGCTTTGAAGATAACAAAGGAGGAATCAGGGGCCGTTATTCGAGGAAGGACGGGAAATGCAATTGCAAAAATAAAAAGGACAAGAAAAAACAAACAATGTTCGACAAAACAAACTACACAGACAAAAAAAGATTGAGCAACATAACTCCCTAAAAACGGAGATGAAGTCAGATGTTCCGGAAGGGTAGAATGTTCACGGTGCACTAGTGGCACAGATCGTATCACGTATTGTTAATATCAGGTGCTAGGTCATGAAAGAGAAAACTAAAGTTTTATATTATAACCGCTTTTTTTTCTTTTTTTTTTGCTATATATATGGTATATGTATGAAAACCTTATAAATATTTGTTTCTGAAATAATGTAAAATTACCATTTTAACATCGCATTGTGCATTTACATGCTATTCACCTTGTTAAAATGCACAATTATTTCTATAAAATAGTTACGCTCCCAGTACGACAACAATTATTGTATAGGAACTCTATTGTCCATACCATTTCCGCCCATGTCATTAACACAATTTTAAAGTGGGTAATATAATTTAACCTTAGCATCTGCATCCCATGATATGAACGGTCACTTTGGGCCGCGAATAGTAGCTGGTTATTTCTTTCGATTTACATGCTTAAGGCCGCCTTTTACTGGTGCATCAGTTGCTCCAGCTTATGAATGAAATCCCCAGAGGCATTCGTTTATATTGTCGATAAAAATCTTTTTCAAGAAAAGACCATCTCATTTCAAAATCCTTTCTTTATTTAAAATTTTAAGTGCTTTTTAAACGTGGTTGTTTGCCAAACTATGAACACTATCATTATTTTCCATGTTTCATGAGGATAGTATAGAGTATAGAACATTGAATAAGCATGTCTTTAAATATACTTTATTTGTTTCGTTTTCAAGAAAAATATATTTCATTTATCGGAAATAGTCTTTGTTTTAATCCCGTGTTGGTCGCCGAAATGCTATAAATTCAAATATTTAATATTTCTCCAGCAATAAAACTTACCCTTGCAAGAAGAGTTTGAAGATACCAAAGTGGTAATCAGAATCCATAAATCGAAAAAGAGCAGACAACACAATGGCTAAAAGAAAAAGGACAAAATGACAAACAGCGATCTACAAAACATGCACATAAAACTAAAGATCGAGTAACACACGAACTCCACTAAAAACTTAGGTGCTCCAGAAAGGTAAGCAGTTCTTAAGTCTGACAAACTACAGCTCCAATCGATAAACTTCAATGAATAAGTTAAATATATCTTTATCATACTATGAGATTCTTTAATTTGTTGTTGGAATGAAATGTACAACCTATAACTGGTCGAGTTACGTTGTTGAAATAATGAAATTGATTAATAATAACAACAGTTGAAAAAATGTTGTTCTTTTTATTTTTATTTTGTAAATATACAAAATAAACAAAAATATAATTAGCCGTCAAAATATTTAATAATCAGTATGAGAACAAATCCAGCACAATTTGTTTGTTTGTTTAGTTTATAATTATTTTATTTGATCAATGATACAAAGAGGATCAGACACAAGTCTTACCAACATATGGAGTCTTCTCCTATATATACAATTATCATTACATTATGTTGAGAATGCGCAAGAAAACTAGCAACAACAATTTTAACATAATAAAAAAAATTATAACAGACAAAGCTGAAAATAATCAAAGAATAAAAAGAAATGAGGAAAACGTGTGTGTGTGTTTGGATACTGGATGGTGTATGGTTAGTACATTTAAACGATTAGAAATCGTTTACACCTTTTAATGAATCGAAAAACTGAATCAAATATAAAGCAATTATCTACATAACTTACAGTTTCACTTCCTGATGTGAGTAGTGACAACTTGCTTATGCTGAGAAACAGATCGTTTCTTATTTCAGTTTTCTTATTGTTTGTTTTCTTGATGGTGACACTGTTTGTTTTCTTGATGGTGACACTTTGTTTTCTTGATGGTGACACTGTTTGTTTTCTTGATGGTGACACTGTTTGTTTTCTTGATGGTGACACTGTTTGATGTCACTAACTTTATCACATAATGTTATACACCTCGCCCTGATCGAAAATCGAAATCACATCAGTGGTGATAGGCACTGATTGTATATGTAGTTGTAAATTCAACTACCATACGATCACGGCCACAAGGTCCCTTCCCTTTTAACGATACAGCAGGAACCAATCAATAATCTGCATATGTTTTTGCTTTGTCGTATGACCTCGTGTACCATGGTACGGAATGAGTGTGTGCTAATCAGGGAGGAAATTGCTATCAAAATATACCCCAAAAAAAAGACACCGTCATATTACATCACCTGCCGAGAGGTGACCGGGAGCAAGAATAAGAATATGTATAGTTAGCAGCAATTTTCTATCAAAGATTTAGTTTATAACAATTTTATTTGCTCATAGAGACAAAAAGGATCAAACACTAGTTTTACCAACTTATGTAGTCAACGTTTTTGGATTATATAACAATTATAACATATACATATGAAACAGAGCATCCACATTAATGTAAGTATATCAGTAACAATTACACATGTAAAAGAGAACAGAATAATAGAATGAAAAAAAAATTGGTTTTTTTCTGGGCACGATGATCATATGGGCTATCTTTATAAGTGTATGCCATGAGTAATTGTTTAGATCTTCTAATTAACTTGTAACTTTCTTAAAAATGAAATGGTTATCTTCAAAAGTTAGAGTTTGGTTACCTCTAGTAAGTTAAGCAAGATTGATTTTTTATTCCAAATCGAATTACACAAATTAACAAATCCCTCCTAATATCGGTGCACCTTCTCGAAAATACCACAAGCACAATTTGGACTAGATATTATATTTGATGCATATAAGTCGTTGTTCAGGAACGAAGCTGAACATCGAACTTGTTTGAGTGGCAAATTGCACAGGTGTCCCAAACTGCACACGCGGATTCAAAGATGGGACGAATATAGACTAATTTTTTTTTCTGTCTATTCATTTTAAATATTAATTTTTCTAATAATCCAAAATGTTTGCTTATAAATTTTTGCAATATGTACTACGTCCCCGCATCATTTTGCTTCACGACATAAGTGTTACATCTAAATGCCTATGACTTGTGGTATTGGATATTAATTTACCATTGAATGAACAATTTAAATTATTGGGTATTTTCATAGTTGAACAGATCATTATTTCCGTTTTGTCTGATTTAATTGACATCAGCCATTTTTCAGGCCAAATACTAAGTGTATTTAGGTCATGATTTATAACTAATTCTAAAGTATCAGGACTGGAGCTTGAATACCTCAATGATGTATCATCAGGAAATAACCTACTTAAAGAAAAAAGTGTTTCACCAATATCATTTATATAAATGAGGAACAATAGGGGACCAGGCACGGAGCCTTGGGGTACGATCAAGGATATCCTGATAAAAACACAAGCTCTGGAAACTCATATCACCTAAAAGATATTTACATCATATGCATGTAAATGGAAAGCTCACAATGTGAAAATTTAGATCATCTCTTTTGTCGTATAGTTTGATCAGCCAGCCTTCATTGTCAGTTTATATATGTCATTATAGTACACAGTATCAAATGGAACAAATGTTTTTGTAGTTAGTTTCTTTTATTGAATCTGAAAGTCTATTATGAAATCTTTTGGCATTTAAATCGACAATGATGCAAATATTCCATCTTCATATTGGATAACCAAGCATTAAGAAGTATCCACACATGAACTAGTATATCTGTATATCAATATATATACATTGTAGGTGTTGAACAAAATATGTTTCCAACATTGGTACCTCCGACAGTCACAAGCATGAATCAGATGTGAAAGGAAAAATATCTAAAGATCTTCTCCATTGTTTCAAATCCTGTCAGTAGTTTCAACAAGTTTTATTTTTTTCGACATTTTGCAACTTGCTATTCCGTTTAGATATATATTTATTTACTTTCGGTAAGGGAAAAAACTTACTTTGATAAAAAAAATATATACAAACACATATTCGCAATAAAATACATTTTGTAGTACAATGAAGGTACATTTATTGTTTAAATGTTCGACTTTATGTACTTGGGAACTCCAAGTTCGTCTTAAACTGTTTTTGCAGAGGTTTCGCTGCTAATTATTATACATATAACGGTAATAAATCTATGACGTCACACTTGTTTTCTTACATGTAATGATGGATTTTTTAAAGAATTTTTTTTTACAAACAATAAGTCACGAAAGTAAAAAGGATAGCATTGGAGTCTCTTAATAACGGGAGTTTTTATTGGTAGATGCTTAGCAGGATTGAACAATTTTACCTTGTAAATAAATGTAGTTACAAACGATCACTTCTACCAACCTATTGCTCATTAGACCTACTGCAAGTATTCTATACGCAGGGGGTGGGGGTCTCCAAAACAAGGAGCACTCCTGTTCGTTCCCTTCTTATATCTAGATCTGTATTTGGTTCCTTCTTCTCTGATTACAGTAGACCTAAAAAGAAACACGACGGGTTCCACTAATTGAGCAGGAACTGCTTACCCTCCCGGAGCACCTGAATTCATCCCCTCTGTTTAATAGGCTTCGTGCTGCTCAATCTTTAGTTTTCTGTGTATATTTTGTAGATCATTGGAGTTCTTTTTAGTTCGGCCATTGCATTGTTTCTGCTTTTTCGATTGACAGCTTCTGATTATATTATCATTTTGATCATTTAAAACTTGTCTTGATGATGTGCTATACCTGACTACGACGAAACCTCTGCCAAGACCATGAACCTGTTTACCTTTCATGCATATTGAATAATAACAGGATCTAAGATGTGTGCACCTAATATCATGATCTTTTCTAAACGAACGTAATTATGATGAGCATTATCTGGTAACATGTCATACCAAAAAGGTAAAATCTGTCGTTTTAATTTAGCGTATTACATGAATGAGTATTCTTTAATGTAATGAAAAATTAGATGAATTTCAAGCAATAACTTTCTTAGCTTCGTTTCCCTTATTTCTGCATGACGTCTATGTATTTATTTATTTATTTATTTCCATCCATCATTAAAGTGTAAAACTTTGTAATTATTATTATTCTGTCGCATGTAAACATTGTGTTGTTATATATTAGATATTTTACGGTTAGAATATTTTGACACGTGACTATACACAGTGACGACCAGATCTGTAAACGTAATTGACGTGATTTCTTCCGATAAGGAAGCAATATTATTGTTGTTAATTACCAAATCAATATCGTTATTTGCAGGCACTGTTGTAAACCTGTTGTTCTGTTAGTCTTGATAGAGGATCATTTAACACTAGGACCATTCCAGACACGCGTTTGTTAATTAGCTTGTACGTATATATCGTGACAATAATGTGAATCTCCAAATTAAAACAATAATGAGAAAAGATACGATTTGGTTTTTTTACTTTTTAACAAACGAAATTAACCTTGAAATAAACAAATACTATCTTCAATAAAACTTACACAAGATATAATTAGGTATTAAAATTTATCATCCCTGAACAATAAATTAGAAGATAAATGACTTTATAGTCGAATGTGAAACGTAAATCACACATTTCTTGGTTTCCCCCATTCCCGTTCGTTTTGTGATATTTTATGTTTAATGAATTGACTAAATTACAATATAGATGATCATGTATTATTGTTATTGATTCAATTAATTTAAAATAATTTTTTTTATTATATTTATTTTCATTTCTTTTTCGCCTAATTTCTTCTGATTATGTATATTGTGTCACGACAATAGAATTATTTATCATTTTAACGGTGACCGTTAAAATACCAGAATTAGAAATTGGTCAACAGTATTTGTAAAAACTAAATACAATGCAATGTTTATCGTACAATTTATATTGCTGCATATCGTTGTACAATCAGTGTATATAGTGGGAACAAAGACACAATGGATGCACATTATATACTTCCATATGAGTGTTGATATCATTCGCCAATATCATTCGACGAATTCCATCTTAATGTTTGTTGCTCCCAAAGTCTTTTTAAATTATCTAGCTTTGACTGTACTTATGAATGTTATTCCAGAATCACGTCGTGCACACTCAATTTTATGTCTATGTTTTTATACTTGCATGACCATATCATTTCAAGTGTAATCCCGCCTCTTATTTAGCGAAGTGCCTGTATCAAGTCTGGAAAGTGAGAGGTCGTTATTTGTGTGTTATGAGTATCATTTTTTTTATTTGATTTTGGCATTGTTCCGACGATGTGGGATTCTTGTGTTTCATTTAATTACCTTAAGGGGAACACTGAATTTACTTATGGAAGAGTATGTTTTTTTCTGAATAAATTTTTCTGCTGCCAAAGAGAGAGAGAGAGAGAGAGAGAGAGAGAGAGTCTGGCAAACATTTTGTTGCTCTTAATAAATCAAACATATGCACATTAATATACCATATGGATATTCCTTGTAAAAAAAAGAAAATACCAATATTAGAAACATCCTCATTTTGAATTTTATTAATGCAAGTTCTACTTAATCTAGCATGCTTTGAAGTTAAGGGAATATATTAAGTTACATTTCACCGTCTCAGGCTTGCGCTCATTGCATGCATAAAATATGTAGTTCATATCATATTTGTTACAAAGAAAAACATCCCTAATTACTTGTTTTTTCAGGTTGGAATTATAAAATGCCTTCTGTCGAGTTAGATTTAGAACACAAATAACAAAAGGAAGCATGAAATTACGATTCACCAGAAACATGTAAAAATTTACACACGACGAAAATTAGTTTTGTGGTAATTGTATTTAATTCTATTTCAACTTCATTTCTAATTTTATTTCGTTAACATTTGTTCAACTGTACAATTATGACAAATGTTTATTGAATTATTTGTTACGATTGTGCCGATGGTCAATGGAATCGGATTTGAAAAAAAAACTAGAATAATTAGCATTTATAAAGGCAAAAAAAAAACACATGAAGAACAAATGGCATAGAAACCAAATCCTTGGATATACCGAATCCAAATAGTCAAAAGTCTGGGGTTTTTCTTAATTAAAAAACAAAATAATATTTTCTGACAGTTGTCTGAGGGTAGTAAATAATAATATTATATTTTCGTTTTTTGTCTTAGGAAAATTGTATACAGATAAGATTTAAATCCAAATACTTCAATCATAAGGGCCCATAAAACTAGTTTAACCCCGCCACTTTTTATTAATGTGCCTGTACCAAGCCATGAAAATGAACACTCCTCTATATCTGTATTAGGGAATTCGATTTCTATCTCTGTTTCTATAATTATTCGATTGTAATATGGAATTGCTCAGACAGTGTAGGAAGAAGAGTTTGCAGGGGCGGATTCAAGGGGGGGGGCGCACCCGACACCCCCCCCCCCGCCTAAAATTGGAAAAAATATTATTTGTTTTGCGTAAAATCGTGATTTTTCACACGAAATACCCCAAAAATTTTCGCGCCCCCCTCCGCTCTGCGCGATTTTTTAAGTGCACCCCCCTAACTTGAAATCCTGGATCCGCCCCTGGTTTGGAGATGTCATTATTGTAATTTTGCAATGATAACCAATAGCAACTTAGAACAACAATAATTGTATATTACAGTTCAGACATAAACGTGCATACTGTTGGTTTTTTTTCTTCAAAATAGAAAATAATTCTAACGATAGAATTATTGAAATCATCTAAACTGATGACCACTTGTAATCGAATTCGGTTCTACGTCCTGAACTTGTTTTCATTTTAGGTAACGCAAACGATTATTCCTCGCGTTTTATTCTTTTATCAATGTGATATTCAACTTGTAATGCTGCGAAAAACAATATAAATAGTAACATATTTAACATTTGACTCTCTTGACGTAAGTATTGGTTTCCCAGGACTATATCTTCAACAACAACCTGATTTAAACAATATTAATAATTATATTTCAAATTATCAGTATTTCATGTGGATATAATATTTTGTATGGTTATTTGTTAAATACAGTAGTGTAATAGATTAAATTGGACTTATTTCTAAATTGTACAATTGTGATAATTAACTGTTTTTTTTAAATATTTTAGATTCGAATAACGTTGATCTGTAAAATATGTTTGAAGCCTCGATAATCTCTTAAAGCTAGGCAGACCGTACGCGTACGGTCCGACCGTATAGGTATTTTGAAAATATACGCATACGGTCCGGTCCAAATACGCGTATGGTCTGGAACATATACATTTTAATTGTTATTAGATCATTTGAATAAAAAAAAAACAGTAGATATTTTACATGGTGCGCACGACGCATTTCTGGGATAAACTTTATCAGGTACGTTCATAGTCAAAATATTGGAAAATCAAATAATTTTGGAGGTTTTTGGGAGCCAGTAAGCCAAAGATTAGGACAACCAGGATAGTCAAAAGCCAAAGGTCCTAACCAGGATAGTCAAAAGCCAAAGATCCTAACCAGGATAGTCAAAAGCCAAAGGTCCTAACCAGGATAGTCAAAAGCCAAAGGTCCTAACCAGGATAGTCAAAAGCCAAAGGTCCTAACCAGGATAGTCAAAAGTCAAAGGTCCTAACCAGGATAGTCAAAAGCCAAAGGTCCTAACCAGGATAGTCAAAAGCCAAAGGTCCTAACCAGG
>MJUT01046549.1:811594-835150 GCA_002080005.1 Gigantidas platifrons | reverse complement strand
TCCTAACCAGGATAGTCAAAAGCCAAAGGTCCTAACCAGGATAGTCAAAAGCCAAAGGTCCTAACCAGGATAGTCAAAAGCCAAAGGTCCTAACCAGGATAGTCAAAAGCCAAAGGTCCTAACCAGGATAGTCAAAAGCCAAAGGTCCTAACCAGGATAGTCAAAAGCCAAAGGTCCTAACCAGGATAGCCAAAATCGAATACATATATGACTAAGGCAGATTGACTTTAGTTTTAATAAAGGACATTATTTAACATTATCATTCATTTGTAATATTTGTGAACATTTCTGATTCCTGTTAATATTATTTTATCTATTATATGTTATTTTGTGGGTAAAATAGCATCTTAGCCTGGGCAATCCGTGTCTATCACCGCTAACTTTGTGAGCTCGAATCCCACTCTTGTGCTCGATACAATATTAAGGGATAAAGTTTGCCAGTGACTTGCGGCAAGACGGTGGTTTTCTCCGGGTACTCCGGTTTCCTCCACCAATAAATTTTCACACAAGTTGAGATATCGGATTATACGGACATGGGCTGACATCTCAAGAATTCGACGGCCAGGGGCGGGGCGTCGTGGTCGTATATTTACAACTATCTATGTACTTAGTGCCTATCACCTCTAAATTTGTGTGTACTCGATGCAACATTATGTGATGAAGTTTGTCAGTGACTTGCGGCAGGTCGGTGGTTTGTTACGGGTACGTCGAGTTCCGCCACCAATAAAACTGACCGCTACAATGTAACTGAAATATTGCTGAAAGTGGCGTTAAATACCGTAACCGTAACACTAAAGCAGATAGTGGGGTACATTCATTTCTACAAGAGAGTATTCGTTGCATTGATGATACGAATGAATTAGAGCAAATAAACTCCCCCTAACCATGGAATGTAAAAAAATAGTATTATGTTATATAGTTTGTGTTTTTGTGTGTCAAAACTCTTAATGCCTATAACTCAACAAAACCAAAGACCATACCCCTATACCAGTAGCACCAGCCCTTTACATGATTTATTATTAACTGTGTAATTCTTGTTGTCATGACAATAGCTAGAATATTGCTCAATCTTTTTATTTTACTATTATCATTATTATTATTTTCCACTAAATACTCTCAGTTTCGTGTTGTTTATTATTTTCCACTAAATACTCTCAGTTTCGTGTTGTTTCATATTTTCCACTAAATACTCTCAGTTTCGTGTTGTTTCATATTTTCCAAGCTTTTGATGTGCTGTTCTGTTTCTTTGTACTGATGTTGTTTCTTGAATCTTTGTGTTCTCCAAGCCATTCTTCTTTTCCCCCCTTTTTTATGCATAACTGTTCTTGTCTTTTGAACTAAAATATATTTTGTCAGTACTAGATATCGGTATTTCTCTTTCAGGCATAAGACTCTGAGAGACATTGCCTTATTATTATCCTATGATTTATTACAGAATTCTGGATGATTCTTTTCTGATTCAACGTCCAGAAAACAAATACAAAACATTAAACCTTATACCATTGATAACCATAATCTTCTATGTAATTTATATTTAAGCTCTTTTTTATTAATAAAGTCGATATGAATGTACCTACCAATTTGCATGATATAACCCAAGATGATTTTGGCTATCCAGTTTAGACCCTTGCGGTTTTCCCAGTTTTCCGGTTGTTGACTGATTTTGTCTGTTTATTGATTTATGAGTTTTGCCTTTCCCTTTGGAAGATTGCTCTGTGTTCGGTAATTTTGTTATTGCCCTTATATGGTTATCCAGTTTAGGCCTTTTGAATTACTTGCTCACAAAGACGTTTAAATTATTTGACTTTCCAATCTTATTTACCATGAGCGTACCTGATCAAGGTTATCCCAGAAAGCGTCATGGGCATTAAATAACATGTCTATCTTTTTATTATATATATATATATATATATATATAACATTCTCTGGGATACAATGTTAAACATATTGGTAATCATAACTCGATAACAGATAGTTTACAGTCGCCACCATGACTTGATTGACCGCTATGGAATATTTGTTTCACAAATGACCACGGATGTGTTCCACTTGTCGTAAACACTTCCCGGTCCTTTCATCATTCATGCATTATCACCGGGTTTGTAACTAGATTAACACGACGAGTACCACTAGTGGAGCAGGAACTGCTTACCCTTCCGGAGCACTTGAGTTCATCCCCGGTTTTTAGTGGGGTTCGTGTTACTCGATCTTTAGTTCTTTGTGTATGTTTTGTAGATCCTTGTTTGTCCTTTTGTACTTTTCGTTTGACCATTGTGTTGTCTGTTCTTCTTCGATTTACGGATTATGATTCCCCTATGGAATCTTCAAACTCTTCTTGAAAATGGTATCATGAATGAAGCGATGCAGTTCTTGGGAGGCATTTGATTAACATGGTATCACAATCAGGATAGGTGATAAATCAAACCAATTAACCAAATGGATAGTGATAATTGTAACACCCGCCAACATTTATTACCACTTGATTATTCTAGCTATCATGATATGCAAATAAATTAACAAGGGAGAAGACCAACACCGGACCAAGACAACTAGGAGTGGTGACATGCGTGGTGAAAAGAGGTGTAGAAAAATATGGTCATGGTCAAAGAAAAGGGTAAATTAAAACATTTTGCGTCATAATTCTTATTTCAGATAATGAAAAGAATGTTAAAACAGTGATGGTAAAACATTCCGCATCAACAAAACGAACAACTACTCACCTCAAATCATTGCACACAAAAAAGATCACGACGTATGGCATTGGAAATACATTTGCTGACTTGGGACAGGGATGCAAAAAATGTGGCGGGATTAAACCGGTCATGGGAATCCTAACCCCATTATGATTTGTATATCCAAAGACAATTAAATATAAGCACACATTGTCATTCTATTTATAGATGTAGTTATTATTCGTTTCAGAAAATTACCCTGTTGAAAACATTTCATTAGCTTCGGTGGAATAACCAACGATAAGCCCGTTTTTTAATGTGGATTATAATGCATTCTATTCAATCGTTAACTGCGTGATTGCATCACTTCAACAACGAAACAATGTCATCACATGAAATTGTGGTCGTACGATAAGCTTTAAAGATAACGTTTTGAAATATATCATAATGCTTGGTATTTCTAGACAATATACAAAATACAAGTACTTATGAATTAATTATTAAATATTTCTTTACAACTAAAAATTAATTTAATAATTGAAATAAAGTTACCGTATATGAAATTTATTAGATGTTTGTGATAATTAATGTGAAAAGAAATTTGTTTCAGTGCTAGAAATGTTGCATAAAATCAATTTCACAAGAATCAATTTCGGATTGTTAAAATAGTTTACTAAAATTAAGATGCATTTCAGAATTAATACCATAATATACTATAAAAGTAATGTTTGCTTTTTTATATTATGAATAAAATTATTATGTGAATTCAATGTCCATAGTAATTGGAGTGTATGATAAATAAAACTTATTAACATCCACATTTAAGTAAAGGGACATATCAATTGTATTTGTATTTATTTTAGTATATGGTTTGCTGTGTCAATGGTATTGAAAGTATTTTGCTGTATACTATTTCTGTCATTTTGTCTGTAGCATTAGGCTTTTGAAATTGGTGATTTTGTTTTTGTATTCCTGATAATACAATGCATCAATTATCACTCTATTTTTGTTTTCTGTTGCTGATTGCATCCACAATAAATTATTTTAATAATCGTTTGTTTATTATTTTTACAAATGCATGTACATTTGTAGTATGTTCCCTATTGCATTATGTGTCAATTTATTCTTTTTGTGTGTGTGTGTGTTTTCTACATAACGATTTATTTGCATCAAAAATAAATTATTGACAAGAATCTTGTTCTTTTTTAAATTTAAAAAAAGTTAATCTTATAAAAAGAGTTTGAAGATACCAAAGGGGAAATCAGAATCAGTATATCGAAGAACAGACAGCACAATGGCCAAAAGAAAAGAACAAGCAACGATCTACAAAACATGCAGATAAAACTAAAGATCGAGTATAATAATAATAATTATAATTTAACAATTATATCTTCACTTTAAGAAGAGTTTGAAGATACCAAAGGGTTAAATTATATTTCTTTATTTCAGAAAGTTCAAGTATTTCATTTATTACTTTGATTTTTTAATTAATTAATTTATTTATTTTTGTTAAATTTTTAATTTGTAAGTAATTACATGTAAATCTATAATACTAAAATTAAAATACAAAATATAAATTTGGAAACAATTTTAATCAGTTCTATAATAAATAACTATCATGTTTAGCACTTGTTTTTGTATAACACGACAACTGTAAAAATAAACAAATCACATTCTAAAATTCTGCATTATGCTGCACAATATAATGCACAATATCATTTTGTAGACTTAAGTTTATAAATTATAGAATAAATCAACTGGTGAAAAATACTCAATAAATAAATTTAAATTAAACATAGAATATTCAGCATACTTAGTATTTAAAGAGGAAAAAATCTAAATTATGCACGGCTTTGCAACTAAAAAAAAAAAGAATAATCTTTGCTAATTATATTTAAACTACATTAATTTAAAACAATATTATTTACACAAATGCGTTATTCAATTTAATTAGCCTAAAACAGCGTGAAGTATTGCAATGTTCAGTTACGTGTAAACATCTACTTTTGTAAAGAAACTGAAGTATACACACAACATACCAACAGTATTGCTCGATGATCTTATAAATATATACTATTCATAATAATTAAGTGTGTATATATCACAAATTTCCGTGTCAGTCCCAAACCTCATACAAAACAGTTAAACTTGGGTAAGTATGTTGTTCCAGGTTGACCTAACATGTACTGTGAAAACAAGTTTCTATGATACATAAGAGAAGATTGGTGGTTCCCATACACACTTGGTCGGGTTGATAGGAAAGCACTTTGATGTGATGGCATAGCTGGTTGCGATGAAATATTTGTGGGCCTTGAATACGTAGCGTTTTCCAGTGAAAAAGACGTCGGTGGTGTCGTTGGCGGAATTGAACTTCCGTTGTGTAGCTTTCGTGCATGTTTCTTCAAATCAAAGTTCCGACAAAACCCTTTACCACACATGTGACAGGTAAAAGGCTTCTTGTCATTATGAGTGTGCATGTGAAATGTCAAGTTATACACTTGGTGGAATGCTTTGTTACAAATACTGCATTTATACTGTTTTTCACTGCTGTGGGTCAATTTATGATTTTTGTAGTTCCCTTTCTGATGAAACCCCTTTCCACAAAATTCACAAACATATGGTTTGTAGTTAAGATGTATTCGCATGTGTGTGTTTAACGTTGAGCTCCTGTTGAAAGCTTTTCCACATTTAGAACATTTGTGAGGCTTATCAGACGTGTGGATTATTTTGTGCCTGCATAAAGTACTAGCTTGCCTAAAGCCCTTTCCACATATTTTACAAATAAATGGTCTAGCTCCAGTATGTACCGGCATATGTCTTGTCAGATTGTAATGTGCATTGAAAATCTTGCCACATTCGGAACATGTAAATGTTTTCTGTGTTTTAGAAGCCACTTTTTTCACTTTATTTTGCAATAGTCTTACTGACTCTTCTTTTTCCGGCGACGGATTCTTCTCCGTTTTTATGAATTCCGAAAGCGTATTTTCCTTTGAGTTGTCATCTAGGTCTTTAGACGTAGCTTCCTTTCGATGACGATTGTTTCCTTCTAACTTTTCAGTTTGAACCACATTTGTTTTACTGATATTAGAAAACTTCTTGATGCTGGGACTTTTCAAGTCTAAATATTTTGCAACAGATGTAATGTTAGTTGATGGCAGGAGTGAGTAATAACGAAGAAGATATGTTTGATATTCATCGTTCGGTATTCTTCCCATCATGAAAGCTGGATGTACATACGCTTGAAGTCCATAATAATTGTCTAAAGAATTATGAAATATTTCTTTCTTTGTGGAATCGTTCCCTAGTAACCAGTTAGCATAGGTGTTGTTGGAGGATGCGCTCTTCTGTGTTAATGTTTTCTCTGTACGGATGGGAATGTCTCTATTGCATTTTGAATCTTTGTTGTTTGATTCCAAACCATCCTGCCTAATTGGCCGAGAAACAACTTCCGCATCTTTAGTAATTTCTTTCGTTGGTTCTTTCTTTTCGATGAGGCTTTCAATTGAAAATGCTAGTTTAGGCTTTTCTGTTGGAGAATTCATTTTTCAATCTTCAAACCCTAAAAAGAAAACAAAGTAAGATTATAATAAGGTAATTACATTTTTAATAGCATATATTAGACATTATAATGATAATAAATATATGCACTTTTTAAAAGTATAAATTGATGAAATATTAAAGCATACGTATAAATTGATGAAATATTAAAGCATACGTAAAAATAATGAAAAATACAGAAATAATAAATTTTAATTAAAGAAATTGTTGATATTTTATTTAGGTTTACGTCATGCTAACGTCAAAACATGAGTTGCAATAGTTACTATGTCATGTCAGATTTTTATACATTATTGTAAAAAATATTAAGATAACATTTACAAATACTTTTGGTTGCAGTGACAGAAGGCATCATATCCTGTTGTAGTTATTGTACTTTATATCATTGCGCGATTATGATACCAATATTTTTTTATCTTGATATCAATAAATCGTCATGTTAAATGCATTGCCCATTTAATTTGTTTTATATTATTATTTCAGTTAGGCAAAACTAAATATTTTGAAAACAATATATTAATATATATGTAATAATATATTAGTAGATTGTTTGAATTAAAATAATAAACTGTCCTTTTATGGCATAATTACCTTTTCTGGAAATGTCGCCCTGTCACCTTTACTTGTCTTTTCAAATTATCACATGCTATCCACCTCGTTCGATGACTTTCATATGTCTAGAATGTTTCTAACAGATGCCTAATATTTATGATATTTAGCTAAATTTCTGTATTTGATTATGAACATTAAGATACTGACTTTTGATAGGTCAATTGACTGTCGTCATTTACACTTTACAAAAAAGTCAATAATTGGTATAAATCAACCAATCAGAGCACAGATTACTGATACAACAGCAGTTTGAAGAGTTCTCGGTTAGAACTTCATTTATCTCAATTTATTTTTCCGGTTGAGTTCATCAATTATGTTAAAAAGGCGAAGGCGGAGTCATTGCCAGTGAATTACAGGGAACACTTTTCTTTAGGAATTACACACTGAATACTAAATAAATCTTATTTTAAAGTTTTTTACCTTTTCTTTACCTTTATCAGAGGTAGTAGAGGTTTTTTTGTATGAAATCAAGGATCATGACAAATTATTATTGGCAGACGTGTAAATAATAGATGCCTATGTTATTTTGAGATTTTGTGATCATATACCATATTATTGGGTGTACATCAATTCTAGCAATAAAACTGTGAAATCGTAAGTTTAAATATCCGTTTAATGATGAGAAAAATACATTTTATTTGACAAAACTACTGAATAAGAAAATTGAAGTAACATCTTAATTATCATTTCATGTGATTTAGAAAAGAAAACAAAATAAGATTTTGATTATTTTTGAAAGATAGAATACTAACGCAAAAATAAAGAATGCATTCTTTAATTATTTTTAACGCTATCAATACAATATTATTAAATAATTCAAAATAATGTTTGTTTCGCCATCTTTGTGAGATCTTTGTAAATATAAAATGTCTTGTTTCCTTTGATGATATGCTCATTAAAAATGACTTCCAAGATATTTTCAAAAAGCAAAAATAAAAATAAAACACCAGCTGGTACACATAGCAAATTTATATAATGAATAAATATTTATCTAGATGTAAAACATTTTTATGTAATATTTGAACTGCAATTTGGAAAAAAATACAAAAAACCAGGGACCGTGTTCTCGAAAGTGTCTTAGGACTAAGACATGTCCTAAGACCATCTTAGGACAAATCTTAGTCCTAAGTCGTGTTCTCGATCATGTCCTAACTTGGGACATGTCGCAAAATTTTCTTAACTTTAGGACATCTACGAAGGTGTCGTGTCTTAAGATGGTCCTAACCCCGAAATTGTAATATAATTTGATATTTTGTACCAAAAAGAACTTTAGTTTGTAGAATATGATTGGTATACACCTTTATTCTGTTTTTAAATCTAAATAAGTGAACTATCAATAATTTTTCTATTATAATCTAAACGGCGCACGAGATATCTTTTGTTCATCTCAAATCAGTAATTCATTGAAAGTTTGAAATCAGCTCACTCGAAAGTATTCACACAAAAAAATAACGTTAATGACTGTACTTCACTATAAAAGCGTGCTATACATTAGTTGTATATCGTGTATGACCTTCAGAACTACGTATATATAGATAACTGCAAATTAAAGGGATATTGTCTACCAGCTGCGTAATTTTTTCATACCCAAAATTATTGTCGATTTCCGTAGTGACCTTCATAATATGAAGATTAAAAACCGAATTATTGACGAATACACTCCGAAACGTTGTTTTTTCGATTAAAAAAGCTGACCATCGTTACCGGAAGCTAATTAATTATGCACTGACCTGGGGGAGGCCAACTATTTATTTATCTATTTTTATGGCAGTAGCCCGCCCGGGTGCAACATGGATATTCAGGTAAGTTTCTATAAAAGTTGAGGAAACAAGCTATTTGCGAACCGATATTGTATCTAAAAGACGTAGAGATAAATAATTTCTGTATCAGGAATAGATTTGAAAGATTTGAAAGAATAAAAACTACATGCCTTAACAGATTCAGTCGATATTTCCACGATAACCATTGAAAACATGCCAGGAGGCACCCCATGGGGCCAAATTGTTAAAGCAACTACTAGAGTTATTTTCGATCGGACTTTTTAGCCGGCCTTAAAAATAACTAAATTAGTTTTTTTCCTCGTATAAGTTATGAACTTGTTCCCCGAGATTTTGATACACATGTTAAATTAATTTATTTTAGCCAGTTTTACCGACAATATGAAAACAGAGACATAGAACACAGTGAAATACATGTCTGATGAAAACGAATGACGTACCCAGTGTTGATTGACTGGAATGTTTTAGAGAAATTTGGGCTGAATTAGAAACGAAGGAGACCTTCTAATATTCCACAAGACAGTTGCTGGAAAATATTAATGGCAAATTATATGGTACTGACTATTGACTTTGAAGGGGGCTGTGGTTTTTTTTTTGACATAATTTTTTTTTCAGACGCGACAAAAATCATATTCTTTTACATTTGTATTTTCCGGCGAAGTGCCGGAATGATTTTTTTTTTTTAAATTGTATATATGATTATAGAAAAACTCATTATACTGTGTCTGTGAAAATGGCAAGTAGATGAGATTATATTGTAAAAATGGCAAGTCGGAATATTTTTTTTCTCTCCTGTCCACCCAATTTGTTTTATTCAAGATTCAGAATAAAAATAATTTTTTAGTAAAAAAAAACATATAAAATTAAAATTGAATAGCTTGAGAGGGGAACTGATAATTTTTTTTGCAAGACCAAAATGCTTCTCCCATAAAAAAAAACGAAATAAACTGGTCATCAGAAAGTTCCACGAGAAAATCTTTCCTTCCAAAATCTAAAATAAGACTTTTTTTTATTGCTCTAAACTGAATTAGTGCAAACTATTTCACTTATAATGAATTATTTAAAAACAAAATAGAGCTAATTTTTCTAGATAAATGTAAAATAAATGCTGAAAGTCCAAAATTGTGTATATCTACACCCCATGATGTAAATACTTTACTTTATTTTTGTCTTTGTTTATTTAATTTTTTCGATAATTTGAATTATGGAATGATGAATCCACGGGCTGGCCATCTTGCGGGGAGCACAATATTTTCACAGACTTGTGATAATATTGGGTCACAGGTCTGTTAACTGGCACCGTCCCTTGGTTCTCCCTGTTTGATGGCCACCCTATGAAATGAACGAATCTTAATATATTTTGTAATCAATATTTTTTATTGTTGGCTTTTTTATACTGTTACTACATTGTATAGTCACAAAACTGGTGTGGCCCATAAGTTCATCCTCATGGCATGGACCCTTGGTGCTTCAAGTAGTCATACTAATTCGTTATTTTAAGATACATTTTATCTCCTCCTCAATTGTTACAGGGATCAATACACACCTAAGACTTGGCTCTAAACTAGTGGTGAAAACATTATTGCTGTTTTTTGTTTATGTTGTAAAACAATTATATTTTAATTTGCTCATATTGATTGGCGAACCAATAAACTTATGACTTATGACTTATGTAATCAAAACTACATTTTGCCCAAGAACCACATGTTGTTTATTGTTTCTAAACAGTGCGCATGCTCAAGACGAGTAACATAAGAAGGTAATATGAATAAAATTACATTCTTGTAATCCGAACAATATTTCCGATAACGATAGTTTTGGGTCTTTTTTGTCAAAAAATCGTATCTTTTACAACATAACTCGGTGTTAATCTTCATTTTATGAAGGTTAGTACGGAAATCGACAATAATTTTGGGTATGAAAAAATGACGCAGATGGTAGACAATATCCCTTTAAAGAAAACAAGAATCAGACTCATGGGATGCAGCGTAAAAAGTAGATGAAACTGAGAAAAAAAAACACACTTTATTTACATCTTATATTCTATTATGAGTATTTTTATTAAGTGTTTGCTATATTTTAATATTGGAGATATTGTTGTACACAATATTTCTATTTTCCTAATCATTGCGTTGACACTTAGGACATAGTTAAGACATCCTAAGTTGGGATAGTCTTAAGATAGCTTCGAGATTACTCTTAGGACATGTCCTAAGATGGTCTTAAGACCATCCTAAAAACCGTCCTAAGACATATATTAGGACAAATCTTAGGATACTTTCGAGAACACGACCCCAGAAACATGAACAAATAAATCACGGACAGGTCAATGTACATGACTTATGGATATACACGTACATGTATATGTGAAAAATTAATTTAACAGGTCGAGTGTTCATAGATTCTACCGTTCTAAATAAATTACTTCTCGATGTACATAAAACACTAACGGACTTCTAATAAAAAAAAACGTGGCTATCCAATTTAGCGCCAACGATACGTTTCTGTAATAACCTTCATCGAGTACACAAAGCCAAAATATCTAAAAGTCAAATAATGTATAAGTCTTTGGAGCAAGAGAACCAACGCGCCTAAACTGGATGTCCAAAATCGTACAGAAAAACTACTAACAAATGTACATATAATATTTATTTTCTAAGGACTATTATATGCTATGAATGCAGTCATAGAAAATTGGTATTTCCAAAACTACTAACAAATATACATATAATATTAATTTTTCCAAGGACTATTATATGCTATGAATGCAGTCATAGAAAATTGGTATTTCCAAAACTACTAACAAATATACATATAATATTAATTTTTCTAAGGACTATTATATGCTATGGATGCAGTCATAGAAGATTGGTATTTCCAGGCATCATACATTGATATTTGTTTTCGATGACATATTATATACTTATACCTCAATCCAACAGAACAGTGAATATAGTAGTTATAGCACCAACGCTATGTCTCTAATTTCTTTCTATAACAACAAAATAAAAAATATAAAATAACACACTTTTGGAACAGTTCCAAAATCGAATAGATAATTGAAGAAAGCGGCAAAATAGATACCTCTCACACAAATACATGAACTCCCACTTTCCGGGTTTGGCACATACCCTTCAATAGAAAGTGACGGGATTAAACTGAATTAGTCTGTTGATTGGCCTATATATTGGAGTTAGAATACAAATATCCTAACGAAATCTGTATGGTGGTCACACCTTGTAGCATCCTCATGATTAGTTTGGAACTGACATGTAATTTTATTTCCCCTCCTCTGCCCTCCCCGGTTGTGTTGTTTTGTTTATCGGTGATTGATTGTCCAGCCTACGTATATTGGTGTTTCTATTCTTCCATATCCCTGTGCTAAATAAGCTGTAAAGTATTATACGATGGTATAATAAACAACTCCACCTTTGATTAAGTATGAACCTCTCATAGAACCATTAAATAAAGGGCGGATGTCACAGTAACATAAAGTACAAGCTAGATTAATTTTTATTTTTCAGACTGCTAGCAGACAACAGATATCATCTACCATCCAAACAATACTCTTGGCGAGGAACAATTCAACATTAGACATATATCAATTATGTATCCCAGTCTGTATATATACGATACATAATTGTCGAGAGTATTCATACTGGAATATAAATATATTTGTGTTTTTTTACACATTTTCTTTCGAACTTTCGTAGTCATGATTGTTTTTCATAGCAAGATAAATTCGTCTGGCGCCAAATTCTCAAAACTGTATTGTAGTGAAGGAATGAATGAATGAATGAATGAATGAATGAATGAATGAATCAATCAATCAATCAATGAATCAATGAATCAATCAATGAATGAATCAATGAATGAATCAATCAATCAATCAATCAATCAATCAATCAATCAATCAATCAATCAATCAATCAATCAATCAATCAATCAATGTTATTTAAAACCACATGGACAATTATTCAGCTATCATGACAAAAAAACAAGATACATTTTGATGAAATGATGATGATTTCTATTCTGTCGTTATCCCAGTCCCTTATCCCAGTCCCGTTCGTACCTCATTCATAACTTATCACCGGTTTCTATTCTGTCGTTATCCCAGTCCCGTTCGTACCTCATTCATAACTTATCACCGGGTTTATAACAAGACATGAGTAGCATGGTGGGTGAAACAAATGAAACAGGATTTGCCTAACCTTCCGTTTTTTTTTGTCTTTAGTTGTCTATCTATGTGTTATATAAATCATTGTCTATACTTTTCATGTTGGCTATTGTATTGCCTGTCCTTCCATTTGCGGTTGCTGAATACTCTTTTGATATCTTCAAACCTTTTTTGTATTAGACCAAGCTGATTTTCATAGTACATATGTACGAGCTTATTGAAACAACAGCCCACATGAAGAAATTGTATTCTTACTCCTTCAATCTGATGTGTGATTATAACAGAAACAACAAAACCAATTTATCGTCTTTGAATGGACCCTATGTCAGAGAAATGAATACTCATGGTTTTGACTATTGCGGATCTCTATTTTGTTATATCAATCTATTTGAGGCGTCAGAAAACGTATACCACGTATACTGATAGTACAATTCACCATCGGTAACGAGGTGTTTTATTACACCACAAAGGGTAATATTTTAATTTCTAACACACAAGGGTAATTGACCAGCATATCTTGTATGTATGTGTGTGGTAACAGCTATGAATACCAGACTAATTCTTTGACGATTTTTTTTTCTAAACACAATTAGTTTCAATATCCGTCTCGAGTTATTTCACTATGCTGTAAAAACCTACTTGATACAGAAAATGTCATAAGCACTGTGTGGGTCATGTGGTTTAAACAAAAGGTATGTCTAATGCCCAACTGACCACCATAACTATTGATATTTTCAGAGTGACATCGAGTGTTTTGAATAACTAATGCAGATGTTGTTAGCCTTTGTATCTGATTCAAATTAGTTTACTCAATTTGATATTTCCTCCGTGCACCTGGGATTATGATGACGCTAAAGAGAAGTATTTCGTAAATGTTTTAAAAAGCAAAACGCTGTTGACCTAACGTTATCTTCTTCAAAACCACATTTGACACAATGGTGTGAAAACTATATACAAAAATGAACAATTTTTAAATTTTTGATTGATCCATACTATCCCGCAGCTCTTTTGAATTTCATCTCATTAAATTAACTCTTGATACAAATCTTTGTAACTACTCAACTTGAATAATTCTTCAATTTTGAAGAAGAAAAAAATCGTCATAATGATCAAGTTTGGGGTGGGGCTCTAATTACCATTCGTGTTGCCACATACTACTACAACAGGCTTATTATTTAATCGTTATCATTTAGTTAACTAAACAAGGGCATCTTCAATTATTTTCAATGATTTTTTAATATATGTAAGTGTTTAAATGTATTTATTTATTATAACTAAATTTTAAATTAAACACAGAAGTGTTTGTATTAGAAGATTTAAAAAAAAGACTGAGAAGTTGTGGAAATTCTACAGTTGCAAATAAAATTAAGGAGCAGTGAATACGGTGATCATGACTGTAAATACTAAGTCAACAACTTTAAACCTAAAACTTACAATCTAACTTGTGGCAAAGCTTAACAAGATTTTTTTTTTAAATCACAAGAATAAGTAGAAAATTTGTAGCAATTTTTAGGCTAATATCTTGACAATTTATCATCAATATTAAATCACTGAAGACGAATTATTTATTTTAATTAAACAATATATCTACATTTTTATATACATGTTATATGATATAAAGGCATCTAACAAGTATTATATATATATATTAAATTAAATAAGTGCAACTATTAAATGAATGAATTATTTTCAAGAAATTAATGCTTTATTTTAGTATTTTAGTTTATTTGATCGTAAAAAAAGGGAAATGAAATTAATTGTTAATACAAAAAAATGTCCATGTAAATCAAAATAATGAAACTGTTAATAATTCTATTGTGCTAGCTACATATTTCTATTAGTTGAATATTTGTCCCTTTAAAGTACATGACGAACACCAAAGATGAGTCTACGAAGTTGTCTAAGGAGTAAAATTTATGATTCAATAATGGTTTTGTTTTTATCAATATCACAACATATGGTATACACCACAACTTACAGTTGATGCAAATGAAATGGGTACAACAACACGACTGACTGCTGTGCAGAAATATTTTTTAATTAGTAACTTTTATCTTATTTCTATTTTAAGATGTTAATAAATTTTACCTGTCTATTTCTAATTATAAACACACGTGTCCCCATACCTTGACCATAAATATTGTTGAATACCATCGGAAGTGCTATTGCGTGCTAGTAAATGGTAATTCTTGTAATAATCACCTATGATAAATGAGAGAGAGGTGTTGGATTGTGAACGAAGAAATGGTGTTCAATGATTGTAAAATGATCTTATTGCTTGTCTAATTAGTATTATTATGTCTGCGTTCTTACAGACTTTTTAATTAAACCTATACAACCACACTGACTCTATTCCATCATAATCCATACAGGTATATATGTTAACAGGGACATGATTTAATTCTTTTCTTGATCCCTGTTATGATTTCTAAATCTTAAATGCTGATTGTCTTTGGTATATTGTCTTTGGTTTACAAGAACATTTGACGATATCAAAGGGGTAATCAAATCACAGGAAGGTAGGTTATGGTGTTTAACGCCATTTTCAACAATATTCCAGTTATATCGTGGCTGTCAGTTTCATTGGTGGAGGAAACCGGAAAACCCAGAGAAAACCACCGACCTGCCGCGAGTCACTGCCACAATAGTGGTAATTACAAGCCGAAAACAGACAATACAATGACCAACAGAACTAGAATAAAGGGCAATCAATAATCTACAAAAGACTATACTGAAAACTGAAGATTGAGCAACAAGAACCCCACAAAAAAGGGGGTGAACTCAGGTGCTCCGGAAAGGTGAATACTTCCTGCTTCACTAGTGGCACCTGTCATGTTATACCAAATCCAGTGCCATATCATTTGTTCCATTTGCAAATGGTACAATAAACACAGTGTAAAAGTAATAGTAGTTATATCTATATATCTTTCTGTGTATTTATAAATCCTAACAAATCAATCTTAGTGTTGACTTGCCAAGAGTAGAAGGAACTCTATGCTAATATGCAATAACATCATATTTTATGAAGGAACGTCGTAATGGTTCAGTTGTTTAATTTCTATATCAAGTGTGGTACTGGAGTTGTGCATTAACAATAGCGTGATTGCCGTACAAATTGTTGTTTCTGCTGCGAAGATGACACGCTGAGCATTGAACTCGTATGAGAACCACGATTGGACTATCTTGTATAATATACTAGTATATTAGGACGATGTATATATTTGCTCTTATATGAAAGTAAAGTTCTAAATTTTGTGAGGTTACAAATAATAGTCAGATTTCACAATCGTCAAATATTATACAATTACAAATTACATTTAAAAAAGGATATATGGGTTTAAGTAAATATACGTGGAATTCTTCCAAATTAAGATAAATTTCAAAATCACATATCAAATCGTCCTCAAACTGAGCAAATGTGAAACAATACGTATTTATAGTGTATCTTCAAATGTATGAGAAGTCTATGTCGTAATTATGTTACTTTGACATTTAAATTGATTTGACATTATAATATATATGCACAACATATAAACAAGTTAAATTTTGTAAACAAATATGGCGGAACGAATCGAGCGGACCGGTACTCCATCAAGATCTGGATTGAAACGTGGGAAACCAGAGAGTCCTGATGGTTTATCCCCCAATATAAAACAAACCGAACGTCAGATAAGAGCAAGACAAGACAGCGACAATGTCCAACAAAATATTTCTAACCTTCCAACTTTAGTAGAAACGTCAGGAAAGGGGGATGAAATCAACACAGTCGAATCCGAGACCGTAGTTAAGCTCTCTAATGTTGTTATATCCACTCTAAGCAACACGACTTTTATTGATGCGATCATACCTATGATTTCAAAGTACGTCATTAAGTATATTCAGTCTACTGTTGATGATATGGTCGCCGAATCTGTCCGCACCCAGACTGAACCTCTGATTAAACAAATAGAAGACAACCATCATACAATTAAATGTCAAAGTGACCAAATTGCTAAGCAATCCGTAGAAATACAAACTATGCAGGACAAGATAAACAAGATTAATGAGGTTGAAAATCGTATAGAGGAGCAGGAACAATACTCCAGACGAACCAGCCTAAGGTTCAACAACGTTCCTGCACCTGTAGATAATAAGGAACAAATCATCATGCCCATTAATACGGATCAACTAGTCCTTGATATATGCAACAAAAACCTTAAACAATCCATCTCAATCGAGGACATTGGGAGAAGTCATCCTATTGGTGAAACAAAAAATGGAAAAATATCTGTAATTGCCAGGTTTCTGAGCTACAGGAAAAGACAACTTGTTTACAGTAACAAGCGTGCACTGAAAGACAATCCAAGCAAAATATTCATAACCGAAAACTTGACGAAAACACGCTACGGACTTATTAAACAACTTGGGGAATTGAAATATCAAAACAAAATACATGCTTTCTGGACGCATGATGGGACAATATTGGTGAAACAAACACAATCCAGCAGGATCATGCCAGTTCGAAGCCAAGATGACATCGCTAAACTCAGTTAAATAAATAAACAATAAAATTTAAAAAAATATTTACAAAATAACATTTCAGACTCATTTAATTGTGTTTTTTCTTATTGTTTACATTATTTTCCACATATTGAGGTTTACAATGTTATTATTATTATTATTATTATTATTATTATTTCTGTAATTTCCCCCCTCTATCCTCTACCAGAATTATCATTCCATCATTATCAATTGTCGGTATTACTATCTGTTTTCACCATCCCCCTAAAAAAAAATCTGTATTGTTTATTTTTATAATTCTCCTTTTTGTAATATCAACCCATCTTTATCAATTGTCGATATACTTTAGTTTCTTTTTCACCATTCAACTTTAAAAATATGTTTTGTTTATTTCTTTGAAATTCCCCTTTGTCCTATCACAAACTTACTACATTGTTAAACTGTGACTTAAAGTAGAAACCGGTCAAGGTCAATTCATTGTCAAAAATTATACCAAATCAAGCGCACCGTTCCGGGCGTATAAGGCTATAATTACTGTCCAATCAGAATCCGTTTGTATACTCCAAGGTCACAAAATAATAGTAACGGGTTTATATATAATGTTACCTGTTCTATGATGTACTATTGTTATTAAGCAGTATAAGCATACATAAAGGTATTTGATTTTTGTATCTGTTTTGTTAAAACTAACACAAACTATAATAACTACAATGTGAATTTATCACATGCTCCTACATTCAATACCATGTGTGTCGTAGTGGTCAATATTGATAATTTAATTTTATTTATTTTTATATTTTGTTTTTGTATTCTTTTTGAAACATGCTGCAACCTGGAAAATTTCAATACATGCGAACCTGTAGCTACTCTGTCTACCGAGTCATTGTTGACTGACAACTTTTTAGGCGTGAGAATTGTAATATTTACATGCCTATCAATTTTTGACAATGGATAGTGGCTTATCTTCTTACAGAGTGGCTATTGGTATTTTTTATATGAAGATTCGTCCTGTGACAGTAAAACACAGACATACAAAAAGTTATAGTTTTCTCAACTTGTTGAATGAATTATTGAATAGAATATATTATTGTGCATACTTATATGGATATCCATCAGACCAGAACTATTGTTTAACCATTTATCACCATAATATACGAAGTATAAGAAACAAGATAAATGATATAGTACATATTGTACAAGATTTTGATATTGTTTTCTTTACCGAAACGTACTTAGACGGTTATATTGGGTCAGAAAATATTTTATTACCAGGGTTTGAAAAACCTATTCGGAAGGATAGAAATTCCGCGGGAGGTGGTGTTATTATATATTTCAAAAATAATATCCGATTTTCTAGACGTGATGACCTAGAATCAGCAAATGTTGAATCAATCTGGTTTGAACTCTTTACTAAGCAATCTTCTATACTTGTTAACATTACTTGTAGATCAGAACGTCAGTGCGATCCAAATTTTTGGACTCTTTTTGACGATATGTTAAAGGCAGCAATGGACGAAAATGTTAATATTATATCACTTGGTGATCTCAACAAAAATATTAAGGTTAATCTACCTACTTGTGTATTTGATATCCTTACTGTTAATGGGTTGACTAACTTAATTGTTAATCCCACACATTTTTCTGGTAACAGTAAAACTTTAATAGATCCTATTTTAGTAACGGACAGTATACATGTTATAGACAGCGACACTATACCTATTGACAGATCAATTAGTGACCATGACGGTACATATGTTACAATTCACAGCGGCTATGACCATAAAAAATCATTTAAAAGAGACGTTTGGAATTACAAACGTGCTAATTATGATCTTATGAAATCAAAAATAAAAGGAGTAAATTGATACGAGCTTATCTATAAAGCAACCGAGATCAATACAGCATGTAAAAAATTTACATACAATTTCATGGCCATTTGTAAATTATGTATTCCATCGCAAAAAATAATTATACGTGAAGACGACAAGATCTGGTTCGACTCAAACTTACGGACTGCAATTAGACTGAGAGACCGACTTCGACGATTGTATTTAAAAAACAAATCAGACCACAATCATTCAAAATTTAAAAACCAGCGAAACAAAGTAAACAATATGAAAAAATACGCTAAGGAAAATTTTTACACGGAAATAAATGAAAATTTGAAAGACATAAAATCATCAAATAGTAGACTATATTGGAAAACAATAAAAATGTTACTGAAAAATGAAAGTCCAGATAACAAAACACCCCCGTTACATGATCCGTGGAATAACATGAACTTGGTTTACGAAAATGAGGAAAATTGTAATATACTGAACAAGTACTTCTGTTCAGTAACACATTTAGAAAACGAGAATAAAAATTTACCCGACTTCGATGAAAGAGGAAGTGAAACTCTTGGTAATTTTATAGTTTTTGAGCAAGATGTCGTTGACATTATCTCGACTCTAAACCCAAACAAGGCAGTGGGACCAGATTTGATAAGTAATAAAATGATAATTGCCGTTAAAAATGAAATTGCTCTACCTCTTTCTATGTTGTTCAACAAATCACTGAAACTAGGTGTTTTCCCGTCAGATTGGAAAATGTCTCATGTTATCCCACTTTTTAAAAAAGGAGACAACTCTCTGGTATCTAATTACAGGCCAGTGGCACTGTTATGTTGTATTAGTAAAGTCTTAGAAAAAATCGTTTATAAACATTTATATAACCATCTACACCAAAATCTACTATTATATAAATTCCAGTCTGGGTTTTTACCAGGCCATTCTACAAGTCACCAACTGATTGAGTTATATCACGAAATACTACTGGCATTAGATAATAGTCATTTGACATCTGTANATTTTAAAACTAAAAAGATATGGTATCAAAGATACGCTTTTACGATGGCTTAATAGTTACTTAGAAAACAGAAATCAGAGAGTTGTCTTGAAGGATGGTATATCAATGGCTGGTAATTTACGTGCTGGTGTTCCTCAGGGGTCAGTTCTGGGTCCTCTTTTGTTCTTAGTGTATGTCAATGATATTGCCGATGAAGTTTTAGGCTTATGTATACTATTTGCAGATGACACATCGATAGGTCATTCTGCTCATGACCAGCATACCCTCGTCAACTTGACGGATATAGACTTGAGTAATCTATCGAACTGGTCAGAACAATGGCTTGTTAAACTTAATCCAGATAAAACAGATTTAATGGTATTCAGTATTAGAAACCGCGACTTTAACTTGAATTTTAAATTTAATAATATCCAGATTGATCCTGTTGCCACACATAGACACTTGGGCGTATATTTTAGTTCGGATTGCAAGTGGACTATTCACATTAACAAAATTATTGAAAAAGCGTCAAAGCAATTAAATGTTCTACAAAAACTTAAGTTCAAGCTTAATCGTGAATATTTAGAAAGAATATATTTAACGTTTATTCTTCCTATTTTGGAGTATTCTTGTGAGGTATGGGACAACTGTGGTTAGATGAATGCCGATCGTTTAGAAAAAATCAATCTCGAAGCTGCTCGAATTATTACAGGTTTGACTATATATACAAGCAAAGAATCATTATATCGCGAAACAGGTTGGGAAAAACTCTCAATCAGACGGGAACAGCGAAAACTTGCTTTATTTTACAAAATAACTCAAGGCCAGTGTCCTGAATATTTGACTGATCTGATGCCACCACTTGTCTCTGAATCTACTAACTATTACTTGCGAAGTAGTCAAAATTATACCACACCTCTATCACGTCTTACTCTTTACCAGAAATCATGTTTCCCGGCAACCCTCAAACTTTGGAATGATCTAGACATAATTATACGCAATTCCCCGTCTGTACATATTTTTAAAAGGAAATTAAAATTAAAATACCTTCAATACCCCCGGCCTCCAACATATCACTTCATCGGTAATAGAAAATTGAATATACATCATGCCAGATTACGCCAAAAATGTAGTTCTTTAAGATCAGATCTTTTCAGAAGTAATTTGATAGAAAATTCAATTTGTTCATGTGGAGTTGGTCCTGAAACTGCTGAATATTATTTTTTATTCTGCACAAAATATGTTACTGCACGAAATAAGTTGAAAAATAATATAGAACTGATAAATATACCTTTTGTATTAAATATATTACTTTATGGCGATGAAGGCGAAAGTCATGAAACTAACAGCTCTGTTTTCCAGCAAGTTCAGTTATTTATCAAAGAAACGGGGCGCTTCATTGACTAAATTTTGAAATTACTATACCAGGATTGCAAGCATGTTTCTTTTTTCTCCTCTCTTTATTTTGTTCCTTTTTTTTTTCTCATTCAATTTCTTTTTATTTTTTGCTTAAAGCGAAAGCTACTTAAAGAAAATTAACCAGTCAAAAACAACTTATCTTAATATCCTCTCTCTTACTTCCCATCATGAAAATATGTTCTCGAAATGTACTTATTTCGCTGAAGTTTACATGTCTGTTTTATCTCTGTCACCAATTGTTATAATGTTAAATGTAGATTATTTCTGTATATGTCAATGTATGTATATCATGTAAATAACGGAGACGGCAACCTAAATTGTATAATTTGTGCCTGATCCTTTTGTCTTGTTTATGACAAAAAAATATGTTTAAACCAAACATATCAAATCATAGAAAGAGGCACAATTGATACTCCTAACACACAAATACATGACCGTTGACTGTCCTGGCTTGGTACAGGCACTTCAATAAAAAGTGGCGGGCTTAAGCTGGTTTTATGGGCCCAAAATCTCTTTATTAGAAGTTTTATAATATTCGAGAGCGTTTATAGATTATTGTAATACAATTCTATGGATTTAATACTTCAAGAATATTTAAAAGGTCATTTTTCATTTGACACTGTAAAAATTTACATGTTTTTACTCATGCCGCGCATGGTTTCATAATATATTGCCCTAAATTATATGTTGATATTAGCTGTACACTGAATTAAATGGTCGACCTATACAATGTTTTCCCAAAAGACAAATTCTGGCTAACTAATTCTTGTTGACACTTGCACTCTTTGTTGAAGTTCACGTGTATAGCACGTGCGCCCAAATGTCTTCCAAAACTGGACTAGATTTAAGTTTTAATTGATTAGTATTATCATCGATGTGTTGTGCTGGCCATATGTCAAATGTCAACTGGATATTATATTAGCATAATTTTATGTCGAAATGAATTTATAAACAGAAAATATAAGAATTAATGCTTAAAAAATATTTCATTTCAAAACATGGATTTAGGTAATTTGAATACAATGCAAATTCTTATATTATCATTTTCATATTATATTTTTACATCTATTACGAGAAATTATTAATATTATTATGTATGAAATCAACAAGTAATTACGTGTATTTGCATGATGAAGATCTGTGTAACAGGTCATGCTTACTGTTAGCATATATATAGTAAGAGCTACACATATATTTAAAATAACTGAAGATTTACATTTTAATGTTCCATTATTTGTATGTTTTATTGATTATTATTTTCATACATAGGTAACCATGGCTGATTTTCCTTTGGTTGTTCTTGCACCCAAAGAATTTTTTAAGTTACTCGTATTTGGCTTTAATTTTTTTCTACTTCTGAAGATTATTAAAAAAAAAAAAACGTGTCACGTGAAATATGTAGAAATCTACGTTTTTATTACAATGCAATGAAATAAAACAAAAAAATATCACATTGGGAACAATTCCAAATCAAATATCACATTGTCGGGAACAATTCCAAATCAAATATCACATTGTCGGGAACAATTCCAAATCAAATATCACATTGTCGGGAACAATTCCAAATCAAATATCACATTGTCGGGAACAATTCCAAATCAAATATCACATTGTCGGGAACAATTCTAAATCAAATATCACATTGTCGGGAACAATTCCAAATCAAATATCACATTGTCGGGAACAATTCCAAATCAAATATTACATTGTCGGGAACAATTCCAAATCAAATATCACAACAGTAGAAAGAGTCAAAATCAATACCCATAACACAATACAATACAATACAATAAGCTTTATTTAAAGTCGGAATAAATTAAACATTACAACACAAGCCCTACTGAGCTTTTAAATCCGACATAAGAATATGCATATATCAACATAAAACAAAAACATGCACACAATATTTGTAAAACAAGCAAACAAAAACACTGTCATATTAAAATTTCTATGAAATTTAATTTAATTTAAAAACCAATCTAAGATATGAAGCATTTAAAACACAGCAGTA
>MJUT01046549.1:789653-805573 GCA_002080005.1 Gigantidas platifrons | reverse complement strand
GTGGTGTTCATGTTGCTCAATCCTCAGTTTTCTGTGTAGTGTTTTGTAGATCATTGTTTGTTCTAGTGGTGTTCATGTTGCTCAATCCTCAGTTTTCTGTGTAGTGTTTTGGAGATAATTATTTGTTCTTTTGTCCTTTTTCTTTTGACCATTGTAGTGTCTCTCTTTCTTAGCTATACAGTTTCTGATTACCCCTTTGGTATCTTCTGGCCATCGTGTTGTGTTTTTCTTAGCTATTCAGTTTCTGATTACTCCTTTGGTATTTTCAAACATTTCATCATCAAGAACGATCATATTGTCAAACGGTTGGAAAGCCAAATAAAAGATTAATCCACAAACGTGTCGCGCGCACTAATCTAGATATTTACGTTTTTATGACTTTTACTGTGTCGATACCTTTTCAGGTGGATTGTTAGTTCTCTAGGGTATCCCTCCGCCCAGTCAGTTATTTGGTACTGACATGATCTGTTAGTTCTCTAGGGTATCCCTCCGCCCAGTCAGTTATTTGGTACTGATATGATCTATTATATTATATTTTTGTTTCAAATATACAGTTCCTAAAAATGTAATTAGTTAAAACTATGGTCAATCTCTCTCAGAAATATAACATTATAGCCGATTTTTCTTATCACGTTCAAACTCTTTTAGTTTCTTTGCTTCCAAAGACTGTTAAGTCATTCTGATTTCCAATCGTTTGTATATCAATGTATCTGATGAGCGGTAATTAATTTGCTGATCGTCTGCATTCATTTAGATTTTTACGTTTTTATTCCATCGAATTGAATTTCTACATTAATAATTTTGCCCAAATATCTGACAAGTCTAAAATATAAAACAAAAAATATTGTTCATATTTTTTTTGCTGGTCATTTCCTGTTTTATGCAACTTGATTTTTTGGGTATTTTTTTTCTCGTATTTCCATATTTTCACATAGACAACAACTTTCTGCTTCCCTTGTGAGTCATGTTTAATTGTTTATATTCTGTTATTAACGGGAACATATCAAAAGAATCTACTGGCTCTCCTTTTACAAGTATTTACTTAATTAACAACAAACTATTCGGACGATTATTAATGAGACAACAACAATGGAGTCCGAGGGTCTCCGAGAACAATGATCTGGTGGTAAGTCCATTGGCTTAGAAAATGTTACATGTTGTTGAAATTGTCATTGATTACCATCGGCAACTAAACTTTAATAGCGTTGTTAACATTTCCCAAGAGAACTGTAACATCTGAATGTCACAATTGTACTTCTTCATGCTTTCAGAGATGTATAGAATTGCAGTTTTTTTTTTATTGTACAGAGATAATGACAAAATTGCCATCAACGTATCGTAATATGAAAAAAAAAATCTGACTGTAATTGACAGTATCTTTGGCACATAATAAACTCAACTAAAAGTGTTTAAACTATTGGTGTTGATTGAAACGGTTCACGATTCTAAGAATTGTAATTGATGCGGGTAACAATTTTGATGATAAAAATTGCATTTCAATTGTATTTTTGTCTTTTCTTTTGACATTATGTCCCATTTATCTTCTCTTTTTTGTGACATATACATGTTTTTAAAGGATGTCATTAATTTTGATTGGGTACTAATGTGCACAGATAAAATCGTCACGTGCAACTTATTGAATGTATTTAAAAAATGAAATTTAACTTAATGTTAGATAGACTACGCTCGTAATTATTATATTCAGTTTTCTATTAATAGTCAAATAAAATAAATATTTACAGAATGTTCATCGCCCATGTTTTATAGTTTTCTTATATAAATTTCTGTGTTTATAGCATTTACATTAAATTAAATTGTTACAATTTTAATTCAATTTTGAAACAACAAGTCAAAGAGAAAGACCCGTTGCATTGACAGTCAAATTACTTATTTTATTTCACGTTCGGAGGGGGGGGGGGTGCACATTTATGCTTTTAAAAATGTAATAAAATAACATCACCCGATTTTTTTTTTATTCCTTCAGTTAAAAACCCCATTCAATGCATACCATACCACAACATTCTATTAATATGCTTAACCGTTAAGGGTTTAAGGTTAAACACAAAAAAAAAAAATTTCTCCAATAAAATATCAGTCACATAATTATTCTAAACGTTATAAATTATTCAAGTATTAATGATCTTGTCACCAAAAGCACAACATTAATTTGATCATGTAAAAATATCTATGAAATATTTACAAGTTTCTGACAAAAAGAGCAGCTAGGGATTTCTGACTAATATTAACCTTTTTTACGTACTGTGCTGAAAGGTTTATAGTTGATTTCCCCGATGACTTACAACAATAAAGGGCAATATTACACTGGAAAATGGTAAATAAAGATGTGTAAATAAAATATTTTATTAATTTAAGAGAATCAGTTTAATACGTGAATATAATTTGTCGTTGAAATATTGTTTATTTTTATAACATTCAAATTAATTACTGGCAAAGTTTAAACAATTAAGATTGATCGCCGACAGGTGTTGTGTGACTTTATTGGTGATGGAGGGAAACAATCATCAAAAGGGGTTATAGTGCATGTCAATACGTAATTCAGAGTAATGAAATTTAGAAGAAAAGTTTATATTCTTTATGTTTTGTGGTGTTATCGCACAGCTGCAGGCCATAAATACAACATGGGGAGAAGCAAAGGGGAAAGACCAAGACAGGACGAGGTGGAAAGAAACTGTGGTTGCCCTATGTCCCCCATGGGATGAAGTGGAATAAGTCAAGTAAGTCATGTTTTGAGACATCCACAAAACTGGGTTATCAAATTACTTATTGACACAAAACAAAGTATACACATTAGTCCTACTAGAAAGCCCCCTACTAACTACTCAACACACGTTTGTTGTTTTTTTCACTCCTCCCTATCAAAACGTATTTTACAATATGCGAAAATACCATATTGGGTTTTCTTCAAATTTGTCTAGTGTATTGTAGATTGTTGATTAGTTTTACCTATCAGAAGGGTTAGAGTTATTGCACTTAACGCCACTTTAAACAAAATTTCAGTTATATCATAGCGATCACTTTTATTGGTGGAGAAAATCGGAGGACTTTGAGAAGACCTCCGACCTGTTGCAAGTCACTGACAAACTTTCTTACATAATTCGGGATTCGAACTCACAACGTTAGTGGTGATATAGGCACTGATTGCACAAGTAAATCCAACTACCATAAGTACTAACAGATGTTAGACTAAGTTCCCCGAACGGGTTATCAAATATCGTGCGACATTAACGGAACCTTTTACTAGTGAAATCTTAATTCAAAACCCCACTCATGGAAACAGTAATTTCAATATGTGCAACACCCCCCGATCAGAGTGATTTGTCTAATACATTATGGTAATCAAGACTAAAGCAATAATTCCAAGAAGACAGACAATACAACATCCAAAAGGAAAGAGACAAAAAGACAAACAACAGTCGACTAAATATTACACAATATAACTACACATTTCAGTATTTTCATTATTATGCATCAATTTATAATATAAAATTATATCATACACCGGAACATATTTCCAATGTTTAGGTTAACGGTGTTCATAATAACTTGAGATGAAATCCGACAATATTTAAAGGTTAAATAATGTTGAACGAAGCACAAACCACTACTGTATATAATAATTGCATACTATTTAAATGTTCATGTATAAGTTCACTACCATTGGAATGAAATTGGGAAAAAAGTTTGAAAAAAATATGTCTAAAATACAAATCTATTAAACATATCTATCCAACATGGTTATTCATATCCAATACAGTTGCCTATATTGAAACTTTAATCCCACCGATTAATTAACAAAGAAAAAAATTATTTGGTGCATTAATATAGTTCTTTGTCAATTTGTTTCTCCAACTGTAACGTCGATTAAATGGGTCATTTTACCCTTTATTACATAAGCACTGATGATTATGTTAAATATCAAAATACAAATTGAGATTGATGGGTAAAATATGATACAGTCAATATACATGTATTATCGAGTACACCTGAATGGCATAAATCATGAAAGGATGTGACGTTTTAAAAACAAAAACAAAACATAACGGGAAGGTAACTTTGTTGATGCTCGTCATATTACATATAAATCACTTACATTTAAACACAATTATTTCGTGATAACAAACATGATATCAAAGCACCAAGAGAAATGAATCAGCAAAGTAACAAGCTTAAACATTATGACATCAACTCTCTCTCTCTCTGTTATTGAACTAATATTATACTACAAATGAGAACTTCTATGTCAGGAAGATTACAGATATTATGTATAACGTCCAAGACTCTTTACAACAATGCTGCTCATCCACTTAGATGTGAGGGTGGACATTGCTTGCGTGACCACATCATTTCACTAAAACTAATTTAATCCCGCCATTCTTTATTAAAGTGCCTTTACCAAGTCAGGAAATTGAGCAGTCATATATATTTGTGTTAGAGGTATCGATTTTGTTTCTATTTTACGGTTTTTTTTTTCTTTTTTTTTAATTGTTCTGACCGTGTGCTATTTTTTAGAATTGTTCTGACCGTGTAGTATTTTTTAGAATTGTTCTGACCGTGTTCTATTTTTTGTTCTTCATTTTATTACTACTGTTTGAAAATTCCTGATCAAGACATGTTAATAAAGACGTAGATATCAAACTTAGTGCCAAATCCAAGATGGCTGTCATCGAACAGAAAACCAAAACTTTGTGAGGATGTTCCTGCTATTGTCATGATTACGTAATTTGCATTAAAGATACATGCATTATAGAATAAAATGGTGACCGTTTGACTAAAACTTGTTATGCATGTTCTTTTCGGGCTTGTATTAAATCGATGCTATTTCTTTTTAATGATTTCAAATCCAATATAGCCTCACTTTAGTCATTAGTTTCATAGAACAAATGTGAAGCTCCAATTAGAGGGAGCAGTATTTTACAAACAAGATCATAATACAGTGAAGCACAATATAAACCAAAAAACAGTAATCAAACGGAGATGAAATAACACGGACTCCAACAAAAGGAAAAAAAAAGAGTTTGAAAATACCAAAGGGGTAATCAGAATCCGTAAATCGAAGAAGGACAGACAACACAATGCCCAAATGAAAAAAGACAACATGACCAGCATCGATCTAAAAATAATAAACACCACACAGAAACCTTAAGGTCGTGCTCAGGGAGGATAAGCAGTTTCTGCTCCACTAGTAGCACCCTTCATGTTGCCCCAGTTAAACACCCGGTGATAAGTCATTAATGAGGATTTAGAAATCAAAGTGGTCACTACCAGCTACACAAGTAAATATTATTTATATGGGATAAAACGTAGATATCTAAATAAGTGCGCAAAACGCGTCTCTAGAAAAACATTCAACATGTACGTTAATAGTCGAAACGTTGAAAAGTCGAATGATTTAAAAGTCGGGAGCAGAAAAGAGAAAGGTACTAAACATGATAATTGATCAGTTTATAAATCAAAGAGTACGATTGATTGATTGATTGATTGATTGATTGATTGATTGATTGATTGATTGATTGATTGATTGATTGATTGATTGATTGATTTGTGTTTAACGTCATTTTTAGCCGTTATAAAGACTACAACGATTAGTACAAAGGTAAATAGAAATATATATATGTATTTTTGATTGGTGGTGGATTAGCTTATCTTTCGATTTTAGATTAAAAATAAAAATACAATTTTAAACATTAGTTTGATAATTAATTTAAAAACATGATACCTATATTTGCTGACACTTAAGTTGCAAATGTATTAAATTTAACGATGTATTTTTTTCTTCAAACGATACTCTATTTAATTCATCATACTTAGTAAAGGAAAACGATATGTTTATATTTCTATAATAAATCAACAACCAGCGGTCATCGGTTAAATATCGTTAATGTCACTATGGATTGTTTGTTACTAGAAATTCAATCCTTGTAACATTATGCGTAATCGAAATGAATGGCAATCTAAAGCCATAACAGAGATTGGCTAGGTAGCACTTTTATGTCAGAGAGCTCGCTATTATGACACTTAATCAAATAAATGCGATATAATTCTCAAAGGTCCAGTCATTTGAGCAGTTCCATTTCAGTTTCCACCAGACAATAATGACTTTACCATTCCTTTGTGATGCTAAAATATCCATGAAAATCATTTTCATTTCGATTCACTTTAACTATTTATTAAAGCGAAATGTCAGAAGATATGCTATTTCGATTCCAGCAATTGATGCAATTTTCAGTATTATACGTTTGGGAGCATGTATCTTTATATAATGTTTAAAATGTTTAATGTGCTCTTTGATAACATTTTCATTGAGGCATTTTCAGGACAAAAAAATTACGAGGTGGAGACATGAGTAAACATCACTTAAAACTGCAAACATCTTGTGTTTTTTGTTTGTTTGATGGTGTTTAGCGCCACTTTCAACAATATTTCAGTTATATCATGGCAGTCAGTTTTATTGGTGGAGAAAATTAAAACCACTGACCTGTCGCAAGTCACTGACAAACTGTATCACATAATGTTGTACACCTCGCACTGATCGAGATTCGAACTCGCAAGATCTTGTGAAATACATTAATAAAATATATGAAATAAAATTTTTTATTTAAACATTGCCTGTGTTAATTATTTTTTTACGTTTACATATTTTTTATAAAACTGGAGGACCAAAGTTTTTGCAGTAGAAAGCGACAGCTATAATATAATCACGTGTCAAGCAGTTTTCAGTAGCTTTCAGTCTGTGAAACACATAAATAAAATATATGATAGTTATAAAGTTTCTAATTAAAAAACATATTGTCTTGTTTCAATTTTATATTGTACTATTACATTTTTCATAAAGCTAGTGGCCCAAACTTTTTACCAGTAGAAAGCGGCTGTTATATTAATTGTGTAATCACGTGTCAAAAAGTTGAAGTATTAGAAGTGTGTCTACATTTATTAAATCTTAATTAGCGTTGGGTTTTTGTGTATTTTTTTTTTTTATTATTAAAATTCTAAAGAAAGTAAATTATTACATCTTTTTTAATAGATTCTGTTATATTTATATAATTTCTTATCACGTGTCAATAACTAACAGTTTTGAACTTTCTTTATGAATATTTTATTAAAGTTGTGTCATAGTCAATCTTATGATAACACCTGTGTTTTCATTTAAAGATCTGTCATCGCCAGGAAACAGTTTTATGGATGAATAACGGAACTAATGCTTTGTACTTAAACGATTTTTGCATCAGATTGAAAAGCCAATGAAAATTAATATATAACGATAATGTAACATTCCAGGTAAACAGAAACACAATGACAATTTACAACAAATGTACATTTACAAAACGTTTTGTCGTCTCGTAAGTAACAGAGTCGACATTTAGGGTTTACGGATCGTTTAGTCTGCTGAACCTTAAAGTGAGGGAAAATGTATTTGATTTTTTTAGCTAATATAATTTGTTGCATACACGTATTTACAAATTCAAGATAGACATTGAAATTTAATATAAGAGTTCCTTGGTCTATTGTTTCTTTCATCAGCCTCAAATAAGGTATAAAAAACAAACAACTGTTTGAAACATTAAATAATCTAGCTTTCCAAACTTTCGACTTTGAGCGTACCTGATGAAGGTTATTCCAGAAATGTGTCGTGCGCACTAAATTTGATATCTACGCTATTATTAATAAAACATCAATTTCAATCAATATATATTTTGGTCAACAGTAAAACAATATGTTGACAATAAAACACTGAAGAGCAGTCCAGTCATTAATATCAGTGTCCTAGATGCTGGGCTAACCAAGCAGCAGTCCAGTCATCAATATCAATGTCCTAGCTGCTGGACTAGCCAAGCAGCAGTCCAATCATCAATATCAATGTCCTAGCTTCTTTGCTAACCAAGCAGCAGTCCAGTCATCAATACCCTAGCTGATGGGCTACCAAAGCAGCAGTCCAATCATCAATATCAATGTCCTAGCTGATGGGCTAACCAAGCAGCAGTCCATACATCAATATCAATGTCCTAGCTGATGGGCTAACCAAGCAGCAATCCAGTCATCGATATATATGTCCTAGCTGCTGGGCTAACCAAGCAGCAGTCCAGTCATCAATATCAATGTCCTAGCTGATGGGCTAACCAAGCAGCAGTCCAGTCATCAATATCAATGTCCTAGCTGATGGGCTAACCAAGCAGCAGTCCAGTCATCGATATCAATGTCCTAGCTGATGGGCTAACCAAGCAGCAGTCCAGTCATCGATATCAATGTCCTAGCTGATGGGCTAACCAAGCAGCAGCCCATACATCAATATCAATGTCCTAGCTGATGGGCTAACCAAGCAGCAATCCAGTCATCGATATATATGTCCTAGCTGCTGGGCTTACCAAGCAGCAAATTTAGATAAAATCCGCATCTTGTTTTTACTGTAATACAAAAGACTCTCATTGTCTCGAACTCGGTTGACTCGAATTTCCGGTTGAGTCGAATTTTTATCGAAGTCCCGAACTTCATTGTGTATAAATATATGTAATTTGACTCCTGTTGAGTCGAATTCGGATGAGTCGAAATTTCGGTTGTCTCGAATAAAAGTTTTGGTCCCGAGATGTAGAAAGCCATATCATTTACAGTCATTAAGTCGAATTTACCTGTCAAAACATGTGTATTATCTTGGGATAATTTACCTTAGGCTATTTCACATGTTTATTTCACAATCTGTCAAATTAATTAGTAATTGTCTTGGTATTATGACACAAGTGTACAATAAAAAATTATCGATTCATAATATTATAAGTGCGCTTGGGTCGGCATACATCAATGATTATGAAAAGTACACAACGGAAGCGTTTTATCTATTGTCGGAAATTAATTATAATTTCTCAATTTTGAGAGATTTGAAAAAAATGTTACTCTTAATTAACAGTTGTAATAAAAGGGGATTTTTTTTACACTTTATTGAATCATAAAAACACACAATTTGTTGTAAATATTGCACAAAGAAAAATACATCATGATGGGTGAAGTTTAATGACAACGCAACAGCTAAAAACATAATCATACACACGAAAAAGATATCTAGAAGGTATCAGTTGTTCCACAAGATTCAAAGAATTTAACAGAGAGAGAAAAAACAGCAACAAAAACATCGAATAAATTTTAAATCGTTCCGAGAATCGGGACATGCGGCGCTGGTGTTAGCTCTTCAAAATTTCGCTCGAGTTGTCTCCCTTTCGTCATTAAACAAACTACACTTCCGGTTTTCGTAGCTCCTCTTGAGTCGAACTACGGTTGACNATATCAATGTCCTAGCTGATGGGCTAACCAAGCAGCAGCCCAGACATCAATATCAATGTCCTAGCTGATGGGCTAACCAAGCAGCAGCCCAGACATCAATATCAATGTCCTAGCTGATGGGCTTACCAAGCAGCAAATTTAGATAAAATCCGCATCTTGTTTTTACTGTAATATATATTTTTTGACGATAAGATGATTTAGTTTGATCTCAGGCTTCATTTTCCCCCACCATTCAGTCCAATTTGCATTGTATGGAAAAATATCTGAAAAATAAACATAAAATAGTAGGAATTGTTCAACTATGGGAATTGGGATGGAAGTGTTCTTTTTCACGTCCGTACTTCTCCCTTTACAGTTCCAAAGTGAAGTAAGTTAGTATGGTTCAGAACGTGGATTTTGTGCTGGGCATGGTGGTACGATGCACATGATATACGTATATTATATATGTATATTCTACGTGCTTGTTATTGTCATCTGCCAAGGTTTCTGCTTTCTATAAATGTATATCAGATTTGCATAAGGAAATTTCCTTTGTTCATAAAGATCATACATGTTTTTTTAATATCTAGTTTAGCTTATGACTTCTAGAAGATATGTTCAAACATTTCTTTCGACGCCATTCAATATCTCTCCATTACCCTGTGGCTATCAAAACATTCATCAGTACATCATCAGTCACAGTGCCACAGTTTTAGACTTTATGTTTGTAAACTTGCTCATGTAATCCTCATGAAATAAATAAAGAATTAAATTAAACTTGCTCTCCTCTCGACATAAATTTACTGCTGATTTTTCGGTAAACAATAATCAATCAATCAATCAATATTTTGTAAGTGAAGGTATATGATGCTTTTATTATGTGGTTAGGATTACCTATCTTTTTTTTTTTTCCGGTAATTTTATTGCTTTTGTTTAAATAATTAGTTTCGAGTTTGTATGTGTTTATGAATATTTAGTATCAATACTGTTTCATTTCATATTACTTTCAGTTATATATTTATGACACAAAATAGATTGGATGTCGATTAAGATTTTAATTGAATTTACATTAGCAGGTCATATGCCAACAGGAAAAGTTTCATTTCACGTGTAAATATTTCATGACTTCATATCACAGCCATTGTTACAGAACGACTTACTTAAAGTTAAAAATCGTAGTTGTTTCAAATAATGTCTTACGCTTTAATTGTTTTTCGTAAATATTTATAGACATTTTTCATGCATGATTACCGTGACGCAGGCTAATTTGATGTTTAAATGGGAAAAAAAAACTTGATTTCTCTTGTTGGTAATTATAAAAGACACATTAAAATCACAATCACAAGGCATTATTTTGAATATTTGACTTTGTTGATAAAAGCGACAAAAATAGTAGATTTAGTGTCTGATTTTGACAATACATTTTCTTTCATAATCATAAAAAGAGGTTGAAGGTACTAAAGGCGTTAATCAGAATCCGTAAATCGAATAAGAACAGACAACACAATGGCAAAAAGACAAAAGAACAAACAACGATCTACAAAACATACACGAAAGTGGCGTTAAGCACCATAAACCAATCAACCATCTTTCACAATCCGTTTTGAAAAATTATTCTATTTTATACTGTATGTAGAAAATTGACTAAATGTTGATTTCATTTACAAATATAACTAATACTAAATCATGATCCTTTCAAAGTATCTGTTATACACATCATTGTCTGCGAAAACCCGCTGCCATTTCCGGAACCAGACTAACTTCCGGTTGTAGCTGTTGACAGTGCTTAATTGAAATAAACCTCTATAGCGAGAAAACTAAAGAGTTGTCTTTTAATACCGTATCGCTCTGTCATCTTGCTAATTATTTAATGGAAAATTTATTGAAATAACATTTGTAAATTCAGGCATCTTGATCTTCTTATGTACTTAACCGACAAAGCTTGTAATAGATTGTTCGTTTCATCGAGTTTGTTCCGGGAAGTGCGCGGTCGTTGTTAAAATGGCGTGGTAGATCCAGTCAAGAAGATAAATGGATTTTACATTGACAACTTCCGTTACAAAGAAGTCTATAAACGCGCATCGTTGTCAATAAAATTACGCTTAATCTGAAAACAGCAATTTATATGTCTGCAATGAAATGCATTGAAAATGTCAGGAATTAAGGAATAAGATACGTTTAAATATTTCACGTTTATCCGGGTTTCAATTAATTCATTATTGCAAATTTGTTTGAATTGCAGTAATTTACAGAAGAGTTTCATGATACTTTTACATTTATGTTATTTAACATGTATCATCATTCATGTAAAACTGACCCCCACGATATAACTGAAATCTTGTTAAAATTGGCGTTAAACATCACAACCCTAACCTTATTTCATGTATCTTTTCGTTTTCATTTTAAGATATAATCAGCATCAAGGTTTGCCATCGCGCAGATTAAATATATTATGTATTGAGAAAAAGATTAGGATTTAGCACGTTCAATTCTTTACAACAAAGCTGCTCGCCCAATTATGCGTGGTGGTCGACATGTTACTCGCATGTGGAAAATACTAACATCGTTTCAATATGAGGGATGTTTTACCCCGTCATATTTTATTGCAATGCCTTTATCAAACAAGAAGAGTGAGCGGCCATGTATATGTCTGTTAGGGTTTCTGAATTTGCATCTATTTCTACAATTTTGCGATTGAAATTCGGAACTGTTCTGAAGGATTGGTATTTTTATGTTTCATTTAAATGATAAATGCGCATTTTCGTTAGGCGCTCCTGTTTAATGTTAACTGGTGTATATAATCATAATTTCTGAAGAATGAAATGACACAGGCTTTTTCTTATATTTTAAAAAAGTAACTTTTAATTGAGATTGACAACATACTATTGATATTGTATGTCTTATCAAATATACTCTCCAAAAAAGAAACGCAACATGTAAAAAAATATAATTTACTTAAAATTTTCAACATCATTTTAAATACAGAAATAAGCATCACATTACACTGAAATTTGGCACACTGGTTGTTAAGACGTTAAAGTTCCTTGCGATCCTCTCGTTCCGGGGTCTGTAGACACGTAAACGGCCATCTCTTTTCTGCAGCATGAATCTTGATTCATTGCTTACCCAAACTCACCTCCAGTTTTGCAGGTCCCAGCCCCTTACTCTGTTGCACCATCGGACCCTTGCAAGTCGATGCCCACTTCTCAGTACTGCGCCAAAGTAAGGACGTCTAGCACGTAATCTGTTTTTACGGAGACGGTTTCTGACTGTCTGTGTCGATATTCATCGGAGACCTGGGACATTTGATGTTGTTTCTCTTGCTGTCACGGTACGGTTTCTCAGGTGAAGTACCCGGATGTAGCGATCTTGGGCTGCTGATATGTCAGTGCTGTGTTACAGGCTAATGGTGGCACAACAAATATTGACTTTGAAGTGACGTCATCTGAACGTTATGGACTTTAATGTGATAAATTTTGACATTTTAAAGAACTTTGACGTCTGAACAACCAGTGTACCAAATTTCAATTTAATATAATGCTTATTTCCCTATTTAAAATGATGTTGAAAAATTGAAGTAAATTATATTTTTTCACATGTTGCGTTTCTCTTTTTTTTTTATTTTTTATTTTTTTTTTTTTTTGGAGAGTATATTTACATTGGATAGAGCTAGTGTGAGGAATATTTCAATGAAAATTTAAACCTGGCTTTAAATCAGCTGATATGCACTGCATATTTATTAAACTGACATATCACTTTTTAATGGAAGCCTAACTGCACTTTAAAGTTTAACAGGAAGTATACATATTAAAAAAATAATTCAGAGAAAATGTCATTAGATTTAAAAAGTGAACTAATTATTAGAAACATGGTTATTTGTATGAAATGAATATGATTTTTCTTTAAAAAAATATTCTTAAAAATTTAAATGAATTTCTTTTCCATATATTTCAATATATCATGTATTTTGCCTTTTAGGTATACAAGCAAATGACATTAAGCATGCTCCTTATAGATATCACTTTTCAGAAAATCTCTTCGTCTTGTACGCGAGCTGCCGGCGGTATGAAATAATTGGCTTGGTCTTTCATCAGTCTGTCCGTTCAAACCCGTTTATATTTGTAATGATCTTTATGAACAGACACGCCATACAAAGACATCGTTATTTTAAAAACAGCAATTCCATTTCCGGTTTCGCAGCCACTTCCGGATTAAATATTATTAATCTAAACGAAGGCAAACAAGCTGAAAAGATGTCTTCTATCGTTTCTCCTCTTTTGTTGTCTGTTAATTAATAAATGGAATATTCATTACTGTATAGATCCTTCAATATGTTCATAATTAAAACGTCGATTGGCTCGCAACCATAAACATTACAATATTAATTGGAAGTTTGTTTGAATGGGAAGACATCGGGGTTTATTAAGAAATTGAGCTTTTCTTTTTAATCCTGATAAATAACCTTAAACATTACTAACATCCGATGTTCAAAAAGGAAGTGATACAGTTCTGTCACATATAGAACGCCTGTTTTTTGTCAGTGCTATAAAGAATAAGATGAAGTGATACAGTTCTGTCACATATAGAACGCCTGTTTTTTGTCAGTCCTATAAACAATAAGATGAAGTGATACAGTTCTGTCACATATAGAACACCTGCTTTTTGTCAGTCCTATAAAGAATAAGATGAAGTGATACAGTTCTGTCACATATAGAACGCCTGCTTTTTGTCAGTGCTATAAAGAATAAGATGAAGTGATACAGTTCTGTCACATATAGAACACCTGCTTTTTGTCAGTCCTATAAACAATAAGATGAAGTGATACAGTTCTGTCACATATAGAACACCTGCTTTTTGTCACTCCTATAAACAATAAGATGAAGTGATAAAGTTCTGTCACATATAGAACACCTGCTTTTTGTCAGTCCTATAAACAATAAGATGAAGTGATAAAGTTCTGTCACATATAGAACACCTGTTTTTTGTCAGTCCTATAAACAATAAGATGAAGTGATACAGTTCTGTCACATATATAACGCCTGTTTTTTTTGTCAGTGCTATAAACAATAAGATGAAGTGATAAAGTTCTGTCACATATAGAACACCTGCTTTTTGTCAGTGCTATAAACAATAAGATGAAGTGATAAAGTTCTGTCACATATAGAACACCTGCTTTTTGTCAGTGCTATAAACAATAAGATGAAGTGATACAGTTCTGTCACATATAGAACGCCTGTTTTTTTTGTCAGTGCTATAAACAATAAGATGAAGTGATACAGTTCTGTCACATATAGAACACCTGTTTTTTGTCACTCCTATAAACAATAAGATGAAGTGATACAGTTCTGTCACATATAGAACGCCTGTTTTTTGTCAGTGCTATAAACAATAACATGAAGTGATACAATTCTGTCACATATAGAACGCCTGTTTTTTGTCAGTGCTATAAACAATAAGATGAAGTGATACAGTTCTGTCACATATAGAACACCTACATTTGTCAGTGCTATAAACAATAAGATGAAGTGATACAGTTCTGTCACATATAGAACGCCTGCTTTTGTCAGTGCTATAAACAATAAGATGAAGTGATACAGTTCTGTCACATATAGAACGCCAGCTTTTTGTCAGTGCTATAAACAATAAGATGAAGTGATACGGTTCTGTCACATATAGAACGCCAGCTTTTTGTCAGTCCTATAAACAATAAGATGAACTTTTTAAATAGTGGGGTAGGGATAATAAGTAATAACAAAAAAATATACAGGGATGGTTTTGTCAGTTATTTAACTAATTTCAGTTATTTTTCTGTACACAGTCAGCACAGGTAAAACAATTACCCTTTTAAAAGGGGGTGTAGATGGTTTCAGCTATTTTCATGATTTTCAGTTATTTCATTTTCTATCCAGCTTCATCCCTGTAATAAGTAAAAAAAAGTATTATTCGGATTAAATATACATTTGGCGCTAGTAACAGAAGAATGATTAGATACATGCAATAACAGCACTAGCATTACCCTCTTCCTAGAATATACAATATATTATAATTTAAACTTATTTTATTGCTCATAATAACAACAAATGGATCAGACACAAGTTTTACAACTTAGAAATGTCTTCTCCGCTAGTTACATCAATTTACATATAATCAGAACAGTATTAAATACATAATAAAATATTTGTTAGGAATATGGAGACGAAGGGAAAAAAATAATAAGCGAAAGAAGAAAAAAAAAAAAACATACAATAGAACAGAAAAAAGCAAATTTCAAAAGTCGATGAAACATACTGTGTGCTAAGGTATAATATATTGCAAATCGAGCACACCCCAAAGACAGTTCTTAAGCAAGTGGTGTATGAGTGTTGCATACTGGAATCATTAGACATATAGTTTATATGTTGGGATTTATTTAATTCATGAGGATATTGCATAGGTAAGTACAATTTGAACTGAATAACACATGTATATTTCATCGACTTGAGACACGTCAATCAATCAATACACCAAGTGCGACCAGGAAAAGAATATACATACATGTAGAAGTACACAATGTTGACAATTGTCAATAATATTATACATGTTGACTTGTTTGTTCAAGAGAAACGCCGTGTATCTTTTATGTATTTTTGTACACGTGAAAATATAAACGTGTT
>MJUT01046549.1:767597-788550 GCA_002080005.1 Gigantidas platifrons | reverse complement strand
AAAATCAGGAACAATAAGGGGCCCAATACTGACCCCTGAGGCACACCCGCATGCAAATGACCAATCCCAGACAAAGCATCTTTTATCATAACTCTTTGAGTACGGTTAGAAAGATAACTTTTTAACCAACAAAACAGATCCCCTTTAATACCATATTTGCCAAGTTTATATAAAAGTGCTTTTACCCAAACTGTATCAAATGCTTTGCTTATATCAGCAAATGTAACACTAGTTACTAATATATTATAGCACATGTCATGTACATCAATACACAGCCACATTATTGTTCATGTACCAAGCCATGACCTGGTTTTCCAACGCAATATACCGCGGTTCTATTTTGTGTGTACAATGATTTGAGGTGAGAGGTGATTGTTTGTTTTGTTGATATTGTTGGAATTGTTGACCATCACTGTTTAATCTTTCTAATGATGACCATACCGAATGCACATTCATAAATGACAGTGTGAATTTTACGTGAACAAAGATTACTTTTTTCAAATGTCAATAATAGGTGGTGGATTGATGGGGCTAGACTTATGATGTTTAACAATATTTCAGCTTTATCGTGGCGGTCTGCTTTATTAGTGGAATACCCGGGGAAAACCAGCGAACTGCGGCAAGTCACTCAGTGTTTGGCTTTATCACATACATAATGTTGTATCGAGTACACCTTGCCCTGAACAGTATTTAAGCTCACAATTTTTAGTGGTGATGGGCATTGATTGCACAGGTAGTTATAAATCTAACTAACATAAGATCACGGCAACGACGGCCCATGTGGTATATTGATTGATTGTTTTTTATTCACCTCATATAAGCAGGTGTTAATTGTATGAACACGAGGCATTCGCTTACGGGAATTTGTTTATGGAGAGCTATGCATTTAATATATCGCGTTCAATCTGAGGCATGTATCCTATGACAGCGAGTAAATCAGACCAAATATCTATATACCTGCAATTATTATCTTCATTTTGATACAAATTCTCATTTAAGGTGGTACCATACACTTCAGGTAAAATATGATCTGCTCGTTTAATTTTCTTAGGTTTTGGCAGTGTGTTTGAATATATCCACTGTAATGAATATCAAAATTTTAGCAAATTCCAACCAACAGAATCAGAGCTATAAATTCACTAGCCAAATAGCAGCTTTTCTCTCAATGGTTTTGATCACCGAGATGCTTGAAATCTGCATACAAACATCATATGATCAAAACGTTCAACTGATTTTAAAGAGTTATCTCCCTGTAGTGTATGGTACCCCCCTCAATCCTAATTCAAGTACACTTTATTTGTCTTTTACATGTTTAAGCAAAAACACAAACGAATTTACTATACTAATATTTGGATATCACCCCTCGTCTAGTACCTGTGTGTCCCAGAGGGTAACATCTACTCGTAGTTAGTGCTTCTTCACTGAGATGGTTTATTAGATATATTTAAGCATGAAATTTACCATTACTGAATATTGTAATTTACTAAATCTAAGTACAGCTTCCCTCGTGCATAGGTAAACCTTGTCCGATTATTGTTATTTTCATTAGACTTTCTGGTTTATTTTCTTCCCAAAGACATTTAGATTATTTTCCTTTCCCATTGTTTTACTATTATCATCGTGCACTCTAAATTAGATATTTACGTTTTATTACCATTTTATCATCGTCTTCCGTCTTTATATAAAATCTACTAAATGTTCGAAGCAATACTAAATGTCTCTGTGTGGCTTTCAACCTCTGTTATGGAAACGAATAGCAACTATACAGTAACATCAAAGATGAACATACTTAACCGGAATCATATTCTCACATAAATACAAAATATCCTACAGACAATTGGTATAATGTCATATTGAGCAAAAAGCGGTTTCGTATGTTATCATTCATCTAGAACATTTTGGGGGAGAAATCATTGTTTTAATTTGCATTTTAACAGCTATCTAAATGTATACTGATATCTACCCCTTAGTAAACATTACTAATTATACATTTTTGTGTATCGTATCATATAGTTTTTTTTTATCTACAGATAAATGTGATTATTTTGATTATATTTTTCAAGCATTAATATTGCCATGCATGGAACTACATTAAAAACAATTAATTCAAAAACGTCTTTGATATTAGAAAGCACCTTATGTTTCTACTCAATGAGTAATTTAGTGTTCAGATTTAATGTGTCCCACTCTAACAGTTATGAAAGGGAACTTGTCGACTTAAAGAACAGCAATTTGGAAATATTAATTGAAATTTAGCCATCTTAGATAGTCAATTTGTCCTCTGAGATTAAAACAATTGTAAGAATCTTGTCTTTTCCCCACTTCTGACTTAATACATCAGGTCTTAGTTGATAGTTTGATAAGGAAAGTGGTAATTGATATGTTTTGAGCGCACGTACTAGCTATGCTTACATTTGTCCCTATAGTGCAAACTGTAATAGGTTTTTCAGATGATAACACACCAATGGTTTTCAGTCATTATTTTGGACATGTGGTGCACTTGACTCTGGGGTATTGAACAAAATAAACACTTCGCTACACTTGTGACTTTAATTTGTCATCAATCTGAATTCAATAGTTTCATTAATGTTTTAAGATTTAAAACATTTCCAAGTAATAATAAAGTAACGTAACATTATATAAAATAGGAACCACTCCCAGAGTTAACACGACAAGGAAGAAACACCATATATGGTACATGTATCTACAGCTGTTTATGTCAATAGAAATTAACATATACATGTATCACGTCAATGCAGCAATATGTTTTTCACACATTCAATCGAATTTTTGGAATTTAATACGAGCTTTTGTAAAAGAACTCACTGAAATATGTATTTGAATGTAATATACACAATGTATGCACCCTTTAACAGTTTACATACAGTTAGTAGGAAGTAATAGCAATGGGTTTCCTGTTTTGCTATCTCTTGTCTCTTGTTCTTTTGGGTAGCTTGATATATATATTTTTTTTCATTTTAGTCACTTAACAATACGTCTATTTTTCCTGAAAAATTGTTGAAAGTGGCGCTAAGACACCAAAAATCAATCAATCAATATTTTCCCTCAATTTGGATATGTTCGAATCCTATGTTGAAGATGTCGTATTTGTGTTAATTAATTAATACAATATTTGGACAAAGGCACCGAATCGAATGTAAAATTATACAGTGATACATCTTATGGTAATATAATGGAGATTATACTAGTATATTATACATATTTCAAAGCGTTTTTTCAAATTTGCCAAAGGTGCGGAAAGTTTATTGGTTAAAATTAATTTCGTCTTCCTTTATACCGATTTATTTGAAGGCAAACTCCAAATAATATGTCTAATATTTATGAAAAAGCATTTTGCTTAAATACCCATTAAATTTTAAATCTCCTTTTTTTTTCTTTTTTTTTTTACTTTTTTTTTAATTTGGTCTTGCGAAGACGATTATCAGCATAATTAAATTATCAGATGTATTTTCTTTGGTATTTTTGGTTTTGTTTATTTTATTAATGGATTTATTGTTTTAATTTGATACATCATTTCGCTTACTATTTTTTTTAAAATAATAATAAAATATTGCATATTATGCTGATAATTCTTTTTTTAGTTCACTTTCTACATCAGGAACTATTTTCTTTAAATATAAGCTACATGAATTAGAGTATGTCACATCAATCCATTAAACAGGTATAGAAACTGGACCGGGGTATGATATGATAGACAATAAGGTAACATGTCAATTTGGAGGGAAGAGTACATCATTTACAATGCTGACAGATAAACATTAAATAGAAGATAAAACAATATATATTAAATACACAATTTCATCACACACAAAAAAACCCGGAGAGTGGGGACATGACTTTATAGCATACATTTGTACAAATTCCAAGTACATTGATTGATTGATTGATTGATTGATTGATTGATTGATTGATTGATTGATTGATTGATTGATTGATTGATTGGTGTGTAACGCCAACTTTAGCAATATTTCAGCTATATCGTGGCGTCAGCAATTTCAAGTACAACTATTGTACTCGTATGTGGACAAAAATTCCATTAAATCGGAACATTGACATCTAGTACAAATAGTGTTTTGATTTGACAAATATGGAGGTACGAAGATTGTCAGTGACTTTAGGAAGTGCATTAGCAATGTCAGTGAATGATCGTTCCTAACCGACTTCTAAGGTAGAATGTATTGATTAAGACCGATATACTTACGTTAAAAAAAAATTGTAACTGATACCTCTAACAGATTTAATATTAATTTGTCATAGGCATATATAGAAATTAATGGTCTTCGTGGGAGACCAGAATAAATAGGTCATCAATTTGTTGCAATAAAATACTGATATTTCTTTGCTCCTTTTTTTCGAGTGTTGTTTATATATTTATATACTTGTACTGATATATGTTCTTTACAATGTGTTTTATCATACCCCCTGATCCTTTGCCTTGTGTGAATAGATTGATTGATTAATTGATTGGCAAGTGTTTCACACCAACATCAGCATACTTGCAGATACATCATGGTGTGAACAAAATTATAAATTACCTTTTTTGTTTGTGAATAGAATAAATATTTATCTATAAGAAATACAAATACTAGTTGAACAGACACTGTTTGAAACTCAACATGAGATATTTTAAATGGTTTTTATTTGTATTTGATGAAAGTCTAATAATTAAAAGACAAAGAGAACATATGTATAAAGAAGGAGGGTGATATCTCACTTTAATGTATAAAGAAGGAGGGTGATATCTCACTTTAATGTTGTATTGATTAAGTTGACTATATATTAGTTACTATATTGATTTATTACATACTTAGTTAAAATAAAGGCATTTTTGTATGACCAATATGACCGGAAGTAAACTGTCCATATTTTCACACTCCGGGAAAATAACCGGTTATTAGGTGCCCCTCGTGCGTTTCAGACAAAATAAACAACTTCCAGTGTTTACGTCTGCAGATGTCGGAAGAATATAATAAATAGTTTAATACATGGGCATTTCCATATTGGCCTGGTTATCATCCCTCGACCCATATTGGCCCTCGACTTCGTCTCAGGCCAATATGGGTGTCTCGGGATGATAACCAGGCCAATATGGAAATGCCCATGTATTAATCTGTATATAAAGTCTTGATATTTGCAGTAAAAGACGTCAGACGTCTTGTAGATAGAACAGATATTGCACAGAAAACACAGGGTTGATATACCATTTAATGATGGATTTGAAAGCAAAGAAATGTGCTTGAGAATGTTTGAAAATAAATTTTCCAGCAAAAATCAATATGTACATATTTTACATGTTATGACAAGAAAATGGGAATGCCACTTTTATTTATTAGAACATATACTTATTATGTCGTAGCGTTCTGTTATTTTGTAATTAAAATTTTGTAATTTCTTAAATTAGAACTGCATCAAGTATCTATAAGCCAAACTATGAACTAATAAATGACTTTTCTATGCTGTTTCTGCAAATAATTATCAACTAGATTTGACAAAATAAAAGAAATTTGCGACTATATTTTACAATATCGGAATGTTCCACCGTTGCGTGTATTACGAGCTATTGTGCAAGACAAAAACGGTCTACCTTGATTAGTTTAAACAGTAATGGACAACAATTCTGAACAACAATTCCACCGAACAATCACCTCTCACCTCAACATATTGAACAATGACGTTCGATAACCAGGTCCTGGCCCGGGACATACACATACAAATATGGCGGGGTTAAACCAGTTAACGGAACCACAATCCTCCCCCTCTTCATAATGTGGATATCCAACGGCAATGCATATATAAACATATGATAAAAAAAACCTTCACTTTGTTTGAATACTACTACTGTCAGTTGGACGAATGGGTTTCACTTTCCTTCAGTAGACAACAGGATAACATCAGAATAATTACAATGTGGGGACACAAATTAATTTTCCACGCTGCTCAGCTCTTTTAAATCAAGAAAAAAAAACATGTCATGAAATTGGTGGAATCTTTCAAATTCTGATACTAACAAATTCTGTTGTAGAAAGTTTATTTGGTGATATAACCAAACTTAAGTTATATAGTGGCTTATCATGAAATTATTAGTTCTTAAACATCTCAATAACGATGACCACGACAAGGAATCGTCATTTTAATCTGTTATAACAATTCATTTTATGTCCTGGATTTGTATATTATTTTTCCTTTATTTCAATAAATACGCACATATCAAATTTAGTACAAATTACTCGTTTCTGGAATAACCATTATCAGGTATGCTCAACATCAAAAGCTTGGAAAGCCAAATAATTAATAAACTCATTGAGAGAAAGAAAATCATAAGGCCTAAATGTCCAGACGGATTTTATAGTTCGATTACATCCGACATTTGCAATATTGTTGTCGTTTGTCTTAAGTTGACAAACTGGTTATTATTCTGTATTTCTCACATTAATCCTGATATAGATAAAATATGAGGTTAAGCAACAATTACTCTTTCATTGTACTATTAAACCCCAATATGTAGTTTAATTTGATGTTCCCTGTCTAGAGCATACTGGCTCCAACATTATTTCAGATTTAAAAAATTGGAGAAATGGCTCTTGGCTTTGGTTTGGCTTTTACATATTTTGAATAGTTTATATTTTTATGCTTCGAAACATATTCAAGAAAAGTTTAAAGATACTACACATAATATCGAGCATCACAAACCCCACTAAAAACTTCAATTAGCTTTCCGACATTCGCAATATAATAAAGAACATATACACATCATATTTCATTGGTTCCTAGTCTAGTTGTAAAATCAACAAAGTTATTATTGAACAGGGCGTAACTAGCTGGACTTGAAATAAAATGCTAGTGAAACTCTCCGTCATATAAAACCAATACAAAGATTTTATTTTTTCGTGACAGATATGAAATAAAGCTACCAATCAAAAGATTAATTAGTTTTTTGTGTATTCAGCATAAGAAAGGGTTACAAAGATAAAAGCGCCACCTTTGATTGATGGCGCCAAATTAAGAGTATTATATTGTTTGCTTATTACCATTTCTTAGAAATGTAAAAAGCATTCAATTGCGTGCTACAGGTATTAATTAACAATATATTTGAATTAAAAACTTCAAACTACGCTCACAAAGATGGAAAATGGTAAGAATATTATGTACAACAAGCACACTGGCAGAAATTACTTGATTTTTGCACCTAATGTCTTTGTTGATGTAAAATTGATTGCTGTTTAAACACGACATTTTTTAAGATTAACATTGATTTGAATGATCGTGATAGTTTGTATCAAAGTGAAGCATGGCATACTATACGTGATCATGAACAGAATCCCTGTCGTGCTTTATTGCCATATTCGGTAAATGCATTCTTAAAGACATATTTGAGTAGATATTTACATGTATAAAAGTCATTGAAATTGACCACATCATTTCTTAAGATAGATTTAAAGAATTGACAGAAGAAGAAAAAAGATAAGCATTAACGGTTGCCAATATAACCAACCACAGTAACACGAACACGTCTCCTTCAGAACACGGAGTGACTTTGTTATATAGATAGAACTCCTTTTATTAATGAAATCTAGCAATCGTTATACAGGATAATGACACTAAAGGTGAACAGTTCTATCCATTTAGAATAGAATTTATACCAACAATTGTTGATACAGTTAAGATTCTAATTTGAATGAATTTCTGTTTTCTTCAAGCCATAAAAGACATATCAACGAAATAATAAGTTTTGTATAATATATTTTTCTTATTATTTATTTATTTTAATGTATTTATGCTTATCTCTTTTTTGTCTTGATCCTAAGTGATAATCTTAAGTTATCATCTTATTATATAATATTTTAATTTTGCTTATTTGTTTATTAGTTTATGCATATATTTTATTGATAAATTCCACATAAAATGTACAAGACACGATAAACAAAATTATTAAAGGCATATTACATATATATGTATATATATACAGATTATTACATGGCATTTTTCATATCATACCCTTTATCATCCCTAGGCCATGATATCAGCCCGAGAGCCGATAGGCTCAAGGGATGATATATGAACGAGGGTTGATAAAGGGTATGATATGAAAAATGACATGTTATGATATGTTTATCATATACTTCAACAGAGGAAATAACTGATTTGTACCAAAATGTAAATTAGTCATTTTGGCTAGAATTAAATACATGTATATAGTCATAGAACAACAAAAATACTGGTTTTTAACCACTTTCTATATCATAGGAGAGAAATGGGTAGTTAATAGTTTTCTGCGTTAATATTTCATAAAACAGTTGAATCCGCCGTGTCTGTAAACACAGTTTTCCGGAAATTCATGAAGTGAACTTACGGACATTGACGGAAAGGCATGTAATAAATTTCCGGAAGCAGTTAATAAACTTGCTTTATCAGCCCGCTTCGATCATTCTTGTGAAACTGGGTGAAATAAACATGACTCCCCTTATTATTCTAAGTAAAACTCAAAGTTTTATTACAGGGTAAAATTTTAGCTTCATCAACTACAAGTATATGATAAATATATATATACATGTACGTCTGAAAATTAAACCAAACAGTGTTGGAATGAGATTCTTGAACTGTCAATTTTTTTTTCTTCTCTCGACGGGATTTGAACTCACACTAGTGATACACTGCAGCACCAATCGCTTAGCCGTATGTCCAGCGCCCTGGACCACTCGACCAGATCCGCTCCATATTATCACAGAATTTGTTACAAAAGGGATTAACAGCCCCTATAATTGGGTCTCCAGAAAAAAAATATCACATAGCATGCTTATTTCTGTAATCAGGAACGTTTGTATCTTCAAGATGAATCACAATGTCAAAATTATTAATAACTGTGACATTTTAATGTAGAATATGTTGGATTGAATTTATAATCAATTTTCTTTTCTCGTTTTGATAATTAATTAAGAAGATATTGTTTGTTAAACTTCCAATACTGAGTCGGTATTGATAAATACAAAGAGTAACCATCAACTTTACAGTTTTCAAAATTATGTTTTGAATTAAACTCGTAATGATGATATAACATTGGTGGTATTTGTCCAAAACTGATAGATAAAAAAAAGTAACCATTGACCTTACAGTTTTCAAAATTATATTTTGAATTAAAAAAAAAAAGTAAACTCGTAGTGGGGTTTTTATTATATAAAATTGATTGAATTCCTTTTTTTTTCTCTCTCTCCCAAAATGTCATTTTATTTGTATAACTTCACTTTGTCAGAAACCCTTTTCACATCCTTGTTTAAATTCCCAGGAGCAAATGCTATATTCTCATCCAATGATCGGTTTCAGTAAGGATCTTAAGTATCATTATAACTTGGAACAATTTAATTGGAAAGCATATTGCAGTCATATTCAGAGTGTTTAAAGTCTTGTCAGTTGTGGCTTTTTATCGGATTTTAACGCAATCTTTGTAATGACAAACGCTTGATAAGCTTCAGTTCTCGGCACAATGATGAACTTTTAGCTCATCGACACTGGATAACAGCATTAAAATCATTGTTCGTTTATAAATTGTTGTCAGTGTTTAATGTGGGTCATCAATTTCCGGGAATTATATTTTGCCACTCAATTATACAGATAAAACATTAAATGGCGTCTGAATTTAACTAGGCGAAAGAGGTCTGTGAACTACTTCTATTTTATTTTGCCTTTTGAAATTGTTATTGTATAATTTACGTGATTATTTACTTACTGTCTCTTCCATCTGTTGATACAAATATTACAACATAATAGACACTTCAACTTAGTTAATGTTATCTTTACAATTAATGCAAGCGTCATTATACATATTTATTTAGTTTTCGTACAAATTTATTGTTGTTCTGTACAACAGGTGCTAGGGTTATGGTGTTTAACGCCACTTTCAACAATATTTCAGCTTTATCGTGGAGATCTGTTTTATTAGTGAAAAAGAAAGCGTAATGCCAGGAGAAAACCACCGACATGCCACAAGTCACTGACATTCTGTACAACAGATTTTACCACTATTAACATACTAGTATTTGTAAATATAGTACAAAATTCATTTATGTATTATATATTTAAAAGAAGAAATAGACTAAGAAGAATAACGATCACTAATAAAATGCATGAACAAAGAAAAAAGAGCTGATTCAGTAATGGAGACTCTACAATTTGGACTGTATTCTCTTCCTTAATAGATTTCCATTTGCAAATGTTTTAACTTGATATTTTTTACATTTTTAATATTTCGGGAGTTAGGGTGTATATTTGTGACGTTTTTATCGTCCATGACAATCGAATCAATGTTTTAGTTGGGTGTTGACACGAAAGGGTGTATGGATGGTGGCTTTTTCGATTCGTTCCCATGTGTTCTTTTCCATAGAATTACAACTTGCCAATTTGGTCATAGAATGTGAGAAATATCCAATTTGTCATAATGGTGGACGATATAAGAAAGATTCTGGGAATTCTTGCACATGAAGTAAATAGACGAGAGGAAAAAGGACTACACTGAGTCTGAGATGAAAGATAAACAAGTCAAGCGTGGTTTAATGGACATTGGCGTGGGGTGAACGTGACAACGATTCTGACATGTCCCCAAGTAAACACATGGAGATTATAGTCACCTCCAATGAGAAACTAATACAGTGTTGGAGTAGGGATGACAAACTACGAAAGTTCATTGTGATGAACCACAACTTTCAACCGATACCAACTGAATACTCGCCTTACAGCCAGGTCGCGAGGCGAGGTAAACCACAGCATACAACGACCAGTATTGCTTGGAATAGCCTGATATATACGATTATCAGTTGTTTAGTTATTACAATTTGTTAACAAAACAAATACAGTTCCAATCCACAACAATACATTGAAACATTTACATGATTAAATGTTTACAGTCATCATAAAGGATATTACAAAATATTTAGAAATTATTATTACATAAATAACTACAATTTCAGCGAACAAATGATGTCCGATTCGACTTGACTCCCATTTGTTTCGTAGGGTTCCATGTTTTATTTATGTTCTTTGTATTCATTTGAACATACTAGTGTTTAACACGATTTTCATATCAGATGATGTTTGTGTCGTTTAACAGTAGCACGACGAGTGGTCCCGGAAGTAAATACCCTTCCGGAGTAACCCCCTGTTTTAGTGGGATTCCAGTTGCTCCATCTTTAGTTTTTGTAGACTTTTGTCCTTCAATTTTCTGCTTCTGATTACTCCTTTGGTATCTTCAAAGTTTCCTGTCATCCTTTTGTTGTAGTATAGTTGTTTTTGTATTGAAGGATTACTGTAAAATAATGTCTTGGAAATTATGTGTTCGTCTTTCATTATTAGTGAATGTGAAGAAGAAGATAAATGTATCCATTAATTTTGCCTTTTAACCAACCATAATGGTATATTTGTCTAAATTTAAATGCACTCCATGTTAACAAGTGTCCGTAAGATATATTTTCAGACATAAGCTCCAAAGAAAGTGTAAATAAGAACAATTTTGCATGAGGATTTGTCAAAAGCTGTAATATGTCAGAATAAATCTTGTAAGATTTCTACTTTTTAAATTTTCTACAGATTTTGTATAAAGTTAATGGTAATTCAATACAATATCATGGAAATACACTTTATTATATAAATATTGCTTTCTAAAGTTAAAAAAAATCCAGAGATTTTAATAACCATCGCAAACATTTGTAATGTGTATCTATTTTCAGAAAAAAAGCATTACAATAATATTGAATCACCATACGTAATTTTGTCTGCGTGATTTGTTTTAAAACTATTATGCACAATCAATCTTTACATTTGTATTCTTCAATATCAAGCGAGATAACTCGAACTTCATATTTAATCGTATTTTTCTTATTCTCAATTTATCTAGAAATCGTATGCAAATACAAGTGAAGATTGTTTCGTCTGGTGTAGAATATGTGTGGCTGTAGAGATTTGATTTTCATGTAAAAAAAAAAAGCCCGTAGATATCTGAACTAGTGCGCATGGTGCGTTTCTGAAATAACTTGCGTTACATAGACGATCCTACCTATATTTTGGTGATCAAGGTCTTGGTATTCAGAAACAAATGTGAACAATTATAATTACTTTATATATTAACTGCTTTATTGCTTGTATCATTTTATTATACAGGTTATCGAATGTCTAATACATTTTTTTTTTATATTTAGCCTTCTTTCTCGTTACTTAGAGCAAGTTTCAAGTTCTACAGTAATGGACGACAATATATCCAACAATAAGAATTGCGAAGCATTCCTATATCAAACCTCAGACCTTTAAGCCAAAAAATGCAATAAATGACAGTGATAAAGCAGTTAATGTTATCCCAATCCTCTCCTGTAGAATTTCAATTACAAAACAGTATGAAGTAAAACTAAATCACCTGCTCATATTAAGTTTTAATCAAAATGACCACACATTTTAACAGTTTGACTACTAGCTGACAAGGTTGAATGTATTAGTTGTAAAGTCTTAAGAGAAAATAAACTTTGGTACTCGATTGATTTAATTTGAATTAGTCATTAGCATCCACAGAAATCAATGGTCTTCATGATAGAGTTGGAGAAGAAATATGTCGTAAAACTGCAAGAATGGAGAACATAAAAGTATACCTACATCAATAAAATATATAGTTCCAAAATGGACTTACTAGATCAACAACCTTAGTACATGTATCTATTCAACAACAGTTTGCTGAAATACGGTCAGAAAACTCGAAATAATCACACGTCTAAAAGGATAATGGTAGATTTAAACTGCGGCTGTCTAAGTTGATTTTCTCCGCCTTCCAACAACATGTTCCATTTTCACTGCAGAGGTCAAAACCATGCTGCTTTCCATAAAATTTGTTTCATCTGATAAATCTAAATTGCTGATATGCTCAGATTCTTTTGTGCCACTTGGTAATTGAATGTGGTTTCACGCAAAACCCTTTTTATGGGAAAATGAAGACCTTGTAGTGTTTGTGAAGGAGCTATGTATATTTCTGGAGTCCGCGTAAAGTGTTATCTACGGAAACAAAGGGAGTGAAAAATGAATGCTCTTGATGGCCTAGTAAATGATGGTCCTATAGATTATGCAGATCTGTGCAATGCATCGTGAGATAAAAAGCTTCGTAGGATAGTTGGAACATGGAACACAATAATACATTAAATGGAAAAATCAGTTAATTATTATTATTAATAATATTTACGCTGAACTATAGACTTGTGTCAACTAGCCTTACAGCCTCACATTAGATTTCTGCATGTAATTAAATATATGTTATGCTCCTACAGTTTGAATCTCTACGTCGTTTTTTTAAATGGCAATAAAACTGCCAGATTACACGCAAATAAAAAGTGGCACGGTTAAGCTAGTTGTATGTGCCCAAACCTTCCCTCTTGGTGAAGTGATGCGGCCATGCAAGTGCTTTCCACATGCGAGTAAAATGCAGACCCTCATATATAAACGGGCGAACAGTGTTTTCATAAAGAATGCTATATTATTGAACATTTACCCTTTGGCATCTTCAAACTGTCCATATAATATATAATACATTTTTTTTTTGTATTTGATATATCTTTTAATATTTACTCATTTCTCGTTATCTAGAGTAAGTTTCAAGTTCAACAGTAATGTGCGACAATATCCAATGAAAAGAATTGCGAACCACTCCAATATTCAAACCCTAAGCTTCTTTACAAACACATTACAACATCAGAAGTGGGTGGATTTCCAACTATATGTCTTGCAACATAAGTGAAAGTATTAAATCAAATCCTCTCCTGTATATTTTCAATGACAAAACACAACGAGGAAGCAATAAACCACCTACTCACATTATATTTAGCCAGAAGTACCTCACGTTTTAACAGTTTAATTACTAGCTAAAAAGGTTGAATGTATTTGTTGTAGACCATAGCTCTTAAGGAAAACACATTCGGTATTCGATAGATTCAATTCAATTAACATCCAAAGAAATCAATGTTCTTCATGAAAGACCAGAAGAAATATGTCGCCAAACTACAGGAATGGAGGACAAGAAAATTATACCTACAACAATGAGATCCTTACTAGCTCAGCAACAGTTTGCTGAAATATGGTAAGAACATTCTAAACACTCACGTCTACAGAGATGATGATAGACTTAATCTGCGGGCGTCTATGGGCAGCAAGTTGGTTCTCCGTGCTCCATTTTTACTGCAGAAGCCAAAGCCATGCTGTTTCATCTGATAAATTTAAATTGCTGATATGTATGTTAAAAAATCAAAACATTTTGATCGTAAGTGATCGAAATTAGCAATGACCTTGTAGTGTTAGTGAAGGAGATTGTTTTATATCTGGATTCCACGTCAGAGGTGTATGTACGGGAAGCTAGGGAGACACGAGTGCTCTGGGTGGCCAAGTACATGATGGTTCTATCGATTATGCAGATCTGTGCAATGCATAGTGAGATCAAAAGCTTAACAGGATGGCTGGAACATAGAACACAATAGTACATTAAATGGAAATCAATCCATAGTTTGGGGGGGAAATCCTTGATCATATAGTAAGACCTGCAGTTTTGACAAGTTTTCGTGTAGATTATTCTAGGATGAAACTTTAATTTTAATTTAGAAGAGCGATCAGTATGAATTCCTTACATTTTTTGTATACTAATATACAAAAATGTACTATAGAGCATATATTGGCTGACTAGAGATGTTCGTGATAGCCGACGATTTTTTTGTTTTTCTTTTTTTATATATAGTTATGTTGCGTTTGTTTTTCCTTTTTATGTCTAATGTTGCCAGGGTCTCTAGATTGTCCATTCTTTACTACCCTAAAGGGTTTCTCTAATGTTTATTTATATAGTCAACTCTTCTTGGCAAATGTTTCAAATGATGGACTTTTACGGTGGTTTTTTTTTGGTTAGATTTCGTTTCGTTTTCTTTATTTTTAATAATTAATTATTATCGTTAATAATATCTACGCTGAAATATAGACTTGTGTCAACCAGCCTTACAGTCTCACATTATACTCCTGCATGTAATTAAATATACGTTATGCTCCTAGTTTAAATCTCTTCATCGTTTTTTGAATGGCTATAAAACTGCCAGATTACAAAATATTACACGCAAATAATCATCATTGTTATTAATTATTAATTTTAGAACCAGTAAAAATAATTAGAATGTTTTAAAAACACATATATTCTATTTATTTATTCGTGTGTTAAATTGTCATTATTTCAAGAACTTATTAATTAAACATATTAATGTATTGGTGCGTTAAATTAGCATTTTGTAATTAATTGTCACATATACATAGTAAATCAGCCTTAAACTGTTTTCACGCATTAAGATGTTTTATTGTCATTGTCTTACAAAAAACGCCATATCAATTATGAGGGGTCGCGTTCACAATGTAACGGAACAAGTGACACTCAATGAATATTGATAGACATTTCAATAAATATTAATAACTAAGTACAAAGCCAACGATGCATAACTTTCTAATGAATTCACAATGTTAGGGAAATATCACAACTTCTTTATTGTGTGTACCGATATAACTTTAGCTTTACACTGTAAATTACAATTAAATATTTGACATATGAATAGTATGAAGATGACAAAGGGGTATTCAAATGCCGTAAATATAAGGACCAGGCAATAAAATGGCAGACAGAAAAAGGGAAAAAAATATAAAGAATGAAATACAAAATATTACAAAGAAAACTACAAAGTAAGCAACACGAGCCCCACAAAGAAATGTAGTACAAAGTAAGCAACACGAGCCCCACAAAGAAATGTAGTACAAAGTAAGCAACACGAGCCCCACAAAGAAATGTAGTACAAAGTAAGCAACACGAGCCCCACAAAGAAATGTAGTACAAAGTAAGCAACACGAGCCCCACAAAGAAATGTAGTACAAAGTAAGCAACACGAGCCCCACAAAGTAAGCAACACGAGCCCCACAATGAAATGTAGTACAAAGTAAGCAACACGAGCCTCACAATGAAATTCAGAGGTTTAGCGGTTCCTGCTTTACTGATGGCACCAAGTAACAAGTAACAAGTCAAGAAATAGGAAAGCAGTAGTGTTAATGTACCCGTAATTAATAAACTATGAATCTTAAAACAATACTCTTACGGCAATATTTACTATCTGCAGAATTACCAATACTCCATATTTGGAATTGATTTGTTCAGTATTGTGATGTGCGCTACGATTTCATCGTAGAAAATATACCAGTTTTTTTTGTCTTTACTATCGTTTAGTTTTTGCATTATCGATCATTGCTTTTCCCTTTCTTTTTCTGAAGAAAAAAAAAACTCAAATTACAGACACCATCCTTATAAGATGATAATTATGTAAATAAAATAATAATAGGAAAAAAACGGGTTGTTGCTTTTTTGTGGCATTTGTGTATCCATCATCTGATTACCCATTTAGTATGTTCAAACCTTTCTGGAAATATGTCGAATAACAACTAAGATTTCTTATGGAATATATTAATTGCCATCACTAATTTTGTTGTTGGTTTCAAGCGATAATCTTAAAAAAAAAATTGTTACATAAAACTGCATCAACTCTAACAGGTCTTTGTTAATCTTAGTCACGCAAGTTCTTGCACTGACTGTTAAAAACCCGCGAGCCTGTGAATAATGAAAACAGCACTTCAGCTTTGATCCGTTAAGTGGTTGTATATATATATAATGTGTGTGTGTGTGTGAATAGAGGGGTTATTTCTTGAGAACTGTTGCTGAAATTTTCTCTCACAACCCATATATGTTTTCTATTAAGTTTTTCATCATACATTATTTCTAAATAATTGAACAGAACTGAATATGAATGTCCTACTAGTTATGATGCTTTTGAACTTCAAGGACTGACGACAAAGTTTTAAATCATTAAATGTTGAAAACCATGAATCAAAAATATTATCACGACAATCTTCAAAACAGTTTGCATTTGTGAGTGGAAATGTCAGCAAAGCTTGTCAGGAAATGACCTCTGTATACATTGGTTTAGAATATTGTGGTTTTATATGAACTATATAGGGGAAATCTGCTGTGCTGAAAACCTATGTCCACTTACTGTATGTTTGTGATGTTTTATTACGGTATATAAAGTGAAGAAGATGATATTTGACGAGCCAATCAATATTGTCAATGATGTAAGGAACACATAAAAGAGTGTGATAAGATTGATGCCCGTTCTTTTTAAGCCGCTTCTATCAATGTCGATGAATTCAACTGTAATTATCGGTGTTTTTCCACATAAATTCTTGTCGAGTTCCAATCAGTTCAATGGTTATTTTATTCTCTTTACCAGAGCGCCACCGAACATTTAATTTTTATCTTTATTTACCCTTTTTTAAATACTGAAGATTGTCGATGGGAATATTACTTTATTATCGGGACTACCCGATGCTCTTTGTAATCATCGCAGGTGAAGTGAAGTGATACAATTCAAATATGACTTTAGAAATTATATTTGCTTTTAATCTGGAATATTAATCATCAGTGCTATTTTTTTGTAATGTCTAAGCTCCATTAGAACATCCTAAAGTGATAACCTGTTTACCGTTTGGTTTCCAAAGCTTTGTCTAGTGGATAATGGAACGATAATTATGTAGTACTTAGTATTTTGAAGATACTTTTTGTTTTGGCTAAAATGCAGGTAAATTCTGGGGAAATGTCAGTGGCACCATAAATAATGTCTACTTTGGTTAACAACATACAAATTAATGGTATCTGCGGTTTTGAAAGTAACAATATAGTATCGAGACACTACCGGTATTATTAGTATACTTGAAAGAAAAAGCAAACATTTATTATTATACATTTATTGTATCACAAATGTAATGATTTCATGGAGAATATATTTATTTCTCCCATTTCTTCATGTTCTGGCCAATTATCTTCAAAATTTAGAGAATGGACAAACAGATGTCCCTAAACACTAAGCAGCGTATTGAACAACTCAAACCTACTAAAAAATCAATTGAATTCAGGTGCTTCGGAGGGGAAGGAATGTCTTATCTAATAGTCATACCCGTGCTGTTGCTCATCTTAAAATAAAATAATCGTGATAAGACATGTACTAGGAAAGTATAGGATTTGACTACGTAATATATTGTATATCCCACAGGACACACACATATTATATCATAATGTCAACCGTAAAACAGGCAATATCATGACTTCAGTATTACCACTAAGACAACTTACTTTTGTGGCTTCCTTGTTAAAAGAGCATTCCAATTAATGAAAGAGGATGTCAACATCTTGTTGGAAGGTATTCTGTCAATTGCGTTCAAATGACGAAAGATGGCATTGACCATTATATTTTGGTTTAAAATTGACTATTGTTTCACTGTTATGTCTTACAATTGTCTTGTATACTATCTACTATTAGAAAATGGTTGAAGCAATCGGTTTTTTTTAATAGAACTTATATTATATCTATGACAATTTCTGTGTCTCTAAGATTAAATATACATTTATTTGTGTGTACATTGTAACATGTTCAAGATCATAGCGTTCTTTATAATAAAGCTGACCACACAGTTATATGTGAGGGTTGGCATTTTACACACGTGTGGAAAACACGTGCATGGCCGTATCATGTCACTAAGAGGGGGTTTGGCCCATAAAACTACCTTAACACTGCCACCTTTTGTTATTGAAGTGCCTGTACCAAGCGAGAAAAAGGAGAGACCATGTAATTGTGTGCTAGGGGCGTCTATTTTGCCCATTTCAACGATTTTACTATTGGAGTTTGGAAATGTTCCGACAGTATGATACCCTAATAAGAAGCTCTGGAATATCCTCTCACCTCAGAGATGTGTTCTCCTTATCCAGGTGTTCCTACATACATTATATAAATGAAAAGTTCACAATGGGAAAATTAGAATTATCTCTATTGTCGAAAGATTTTGCTTTGAACTCACCTTCGCAAATGTCATACTGTTTCATATACCTTTGTTGACCTTTGTTGACCTTTGTTGACCTGTTGTAGGGTGTAATTTAATTAAGTACTGGAAACTACAAAAATGTGCAATCTACAAATCTAGTTAGCCGACTGATGCTACTAATATCAATGCAACACAGACACATAATTTGTCATACAAATAATAAAGTCATCTCAATTTGAATATTTTACCTGACAAATGCCATGTTATCAGTGTTAGCTTTTTTTGTTTGTAATCGACTGAATACGTGGACCAGAAAATTAATCATAAAAATGGCAACATCAAATAAGATAATCTTAATTGAATTTGTTTATTATGAAATTCCAATGTTTAAAAGTTACAAAAGGCCTGTTTTTATTATTTAATCAATGATGGTAACGCTACGATGTTGTATAAGTGAATTGAAAAGGAAATAGTTAAACAAATTGATGACAAACGATGTTTGCTTATGCTAACCATTTCTGATTTCCAGCCTTTTTAATCTATTGTTCATTACGAGGATTTTAACTTTTCTATTTCAATCTATTATCATAAAAACAGGAACGTGTGGGTTGTTAAGGTTATTAATAGGATCTGTTTGTCATTGTGATTTCGTAAATACTCAGTGGATAATAATAATAAAAATAAAAACCTAGTAACCTAATTTAGTACACACTACGTGAAACTGGCTGATATTAATTTCTACAGCACACGGTGCCTTGTTGTAGCAAGACTTGTACCTTGAAAAGGATCATTCGTTTTGAATTTTCATCCACGCTACATTTCCCTGACCAAAACTAAACATTTCGTTTGTTCATACCTTGTACTATTACATATATTTATTTAAAATACAATTTGCATTCCTTAAAACAACGTAGATATCTAATTTAGTGTGCATGACGATTTTCTGGAATCACTTTCATCAAGTATGATCAGTCATGGCAGAGATTGGAAGGCCAGATAATAATCAGATAATGAAGTCTTTGGGAGCAAGTAAACCACGTGACCTAAACAGGGATAGCTAAGGTTACAAGAGTGCATTTTTTTTTACATAAGGTATTCATTAGGACAAATTACTATTAAAAAAATACAATTAGTAATTAAATTTGGTTTTCAGTTTATGAAAGAAGATATGCAAAAGTTGGGGTTTAAAAAAATATGCGTTTCGCAGCTCTTCTATCCATAAATTTCAGTTGATATGGAAGCTTTCTAATTCCGCACTAAATTAAAGTAAAAACATTTCAACACCCCATCCAAATGAAAAAATATAATTCCACTTTATTTTTGTTTAAATCTTACTAAAATGATCTTATATCTTAACAAAAGTGGTTCGGCTACCAAGAAAAAAACTTTTCATGTACACATTCATCCATTCAGATTCCTCTCTACTCTTAATACGTTCCTATGTCTTGGGTTCAAAATCTTCCCGGTGCATTCTAAACAAATAATTGTGCTATTGTAACCCTAATATATCTAGCACAACCAATGAAGACAGACGTAATATACAAACTATTTTGCATGAAATAGATCTTCATAATAAATTGTTCGTCAAAAAATGGAAAATGATAGTATGTTATTTATTCAAAACGTCCAAAATATCTTTGACAACAAAAAAATCGTCTAAGATATGTCAATTCCTATGAGGCTAAACACGATTATTTAGAGCAAGATCAGATCTTACTTATAAATAAATTGATATTTGTAAATGTAGTAAATAACATTAACAATTAATTTGATACACACATATAGGTAAACAAACAGTCCTCTTGTACTGCGATTATATTTTACATGCATTGCATTGATTAGTCCCATGCATACTACAATGCTGCTGTCATTGATTAGTCCCATGCATACTACAATGCTGCTGTCATTGATTAGTCCCATACATACTACAATGCTGCTGTCATTGATTAGTCCCATACATACTACAATGCTGCTGTCATTGATTAGTCCCATACATACTACAATGCTGCTGTCATTGATTAGTCCCATACATACT
>MJUT01046549.1:735690-767072 GCA_002080005.1 Gigantidas platifrons | reverse complement strand
CACACCTTTGGCATCTTCAAATCATTTTCATGTTCATTGTATGTTGTCCGTGCACTGTGTATTACAAAGGGATTTTACTTACACTGTATTCATAAGTACCCTGTGTACTACAATGTGATTCTATGTACACTGTCTTAATCAGTCCTCTGTGTACTACAATGTGATTGTAGGTACACCGTTTTAATCAGTCCTCTGTGTACTACAATGTGATTCTATGTCCACTGTCTTAATCAGTCCCTGGCGTACTATAGCGGGATTATATATACATTGTATTAACCCGTCACTACTCGTTGTCAATTATGCATTATATTAGGTTGTCGTTTTGTGGTGCCGCGTTTACATTTATCAAAATTATAAATTAATTGTTACCTTACGATTGTCTTGTAACCATTACAAACAACGTAATCAAATAAAACGATTTTTTTTAGAAAAACAGAATCCGATATTAATGTGAACTTTGTAATGGACACTTTCATCTGTTTAATACATCATCAATTTGACAGAAAACCGATGCATTAACTCTGTTGAGGAGACAAAGGAAATTGTTAAATGAAAAGATCCCATTTGATCTTGCAGATTATTTCTTGAAGTGGGCGTTTTCTTTAGCTCAATATGGTCATCATGTTAAACAAAATAAATCTGAAAAATCAGTTGTTCTCTATGAATTGCTTTGTGGTCATTGGGGATTTATTTTGTTGGTGTTTTATCAGTGATGATTATGTTAAATGTATTTAAAGGCCGATAACAAAAATAAGTACAATATGGCTTAGGCCAAACTAACAATAAAATACCATGTTTCCAATCTGATTTAATTAGGGATGTGATTAGCTAATTGAACTATCAATTAACAGCTGTTTCGGGTCTTGTTTCAGGCGTCGTCCAGTTTTATCTGATGTGCATACTTTCAATGGCAGATAATTATATAAGTCAGCTTATTAATAAAAAAAAATCATCTTTTTTGATTTATATTTTGTATTAAAAGCCATAAATCAAAATAATGAATTAGTTTGTGGGTTAATATATTCATTTCTAAGCTTTTTAAAGAGCACTGGACATGGTTCATTTAAGTTACTGTGCAACCATTACTAATGGTGACTAGCAAAATCAAGGTACCAGATTCAAATTAAATTAGGTATTAATAAAGAATAATAGGAAGATAAAACATTAATTATGAGATATTGATGACCAACTCAATATATGAAAAAAATTAATCTGCTTGCTTTGAAGTTTGTTGCCTCTTCTGACAAGAGTAAATTCATGATCTGTTTAGATTCTCTTTCTTGCATGTTGCCAATTTAGAGTTGCAAAAGCCCTTTCATTTTGAAAATAGTTGAATTGTGTAAAAGCCTTGTTGCATTTGGCAAATATGTCATTTTCACATGGATCCCTAGTTATATAGGTGTCCATGGGAACACAGTAATTGACCAGGAAGCCAAGGACGCATTGGATGATTCTATATCTAAATGTTCTATTCCATATAGCGATTTTAAACTTTTTATTGTGAAACATATTTTAAAACACTGTCAAAGATAGCTGAGATGAGCAAATTCATAACAAATGATGTTGAACTTTAAATCGTCCAACGATATGTTTACCTCCATGTTGAAATTATATTTGTAGTAAATGTACAAAGTACTTTTGAAGTTGGTTTTATTGAGCATAATATAACAAATAGTTCATTGCACTTCGGGTCAAATGACAGTTTATGGACCTCAGCTTCGATCCTTATGTTCTTTAGTGCCATGAACTATTTTTTTTTAAATTTCTGATCATTTTATTCAAAAGCCCTGCTATATAATTACCCTATGTAGCCCAAGGGAGATACATAGGGGTCCCTGTGAACTATTTGTTAAATATTACAATATTGATGGAAAATGGTATATTGCACAAAATGGTACATGGTATCGTTGCGCTGCATTAGTCGGTGAAATTGTAGTAATCGGAGTGACATCAAATACAAGCTCCATTTGCATCTCAGTCGATATCTCTTTTCATTAACATTGAAAAGAACCCTAAGTGGGATGAGAGTTTCAGGTAGGATAGATTAAAAAAATGTATATGAAAATTGCAAACACTAGTTGCGAGAGGAATAAACGATTCAGTGGTGTGCCCGTTGTCAGTCAGTTATGTTATTGTTTAACTTGCCTTAACTGACATGTAACACCAAAACTACTTTTTTATTCCAACTGTATTGTAGTCCTTTTCCTAATTATTGTTATTATTTATAGTCTAAGTATTCTAAAACCATAGAATTCGCTTTTTGTGATTAATTGTCATAGTGCATGGCAGGTATTCATATTGAGTGGTATCTGATCTATTTTTAGCAGTGGGTGAAATCCCGACTAAATTTATTAATTTACCAGCCAATCGTTTTTCTACATCCGGTGCAATGACGTCACACGCACATGGCAAACGAGAATGACAACATGACAAATAAAAGACGACTTGCCGAATTACAAATCAGCAACTCAACAAAATTGTGGAAGACAAAGATGCATTAAACACTAAACGAGTCGTACGGCTTTTCCGTAAATATTTATTGGAAAAGCAGGTTGACACTAATTTTTAACATTTTGACAAACAAACATTTGACCAAACACTGTGTAAATTTTATGCGGAATCTTAGACAGAAGATGGAAGCCTGTACAAAAAAATATTCATTAATTTAAATCTTCCTATTAAATGGTTCAGCACAGGTGCTTCTGAATTTAAGAAAACAACAAACAATCCCTAAAAATCGATTCAGGTACACCAAAAATCTTGGTATGTTAAATGTAATAAAACAATTACATCACTTCATTTTGTGCAGTATGGCGTGTTATGGAGACTTCGGCCTTGGTACTTTAAACATATTTTATTGTCATACAAAACAAGACAAATGGATAAGATACAAGTTGTAAACTTATGAAGTCTTCTCCGGTACATATATAAACATTAGCAATGACAATATATTACAAATACAGATAAAATGAATAACTACTACAGTAAAAATTGAAGATAACATAACAGGAAAAAAAACAGTTCTATTGGTTGGGATATAAGAGTCAGTTTTGTATAATATTTATCTTTAAACACAAATACGGGAACGTATATACAAAGTCGTTGTCGTCTGATGTGTATTCAATATATAAATTTACTGGACAAATCTTTTAGAGTTAACAATGTATTTTTGGACGAGCAAGAACAGTTTAGAGTTTTTGTCTTTTTCAAAAGAGGCATTTCCAAATAATATATTTTCGATGCTTATATCAAAACCCAAATTACACATGCCACGGAATAGTTGTATTCTGTGTTCATTATATATATTACATCTTAAAAAGAAATGGTCCACAGACTCGATGTAATTTCCACAATCACAATTACAAGAGGCAATTAAATTACATTTGAATAGATCACATTTGAGGCTACTACATTTTTGACGTAAGCGTGCATGTAATATATTAGCAATTCTAATACCAGTAGAAAAATATAATGGTGGTTTGTCAGGTATACTATAAACTTTTCGTATTTCGTTTTTAAACATTTGTTGGCAAGGAGAATTTCTCAAGTCTGTTGGCAGATTGTTCCAGAGTCTAATAGTACTTGGGAAAAAAGAACTTTGATATAAACTAAGGCCTTGGTCAATATTGCTTTTCAGTGCTTCATAACACATCACATCGCACTAAGTGCAGTACAATAATTGTATAATATTTATGTAGATCAAAACATTTGTGTCCTTACACAAGTATCATAGACATCGGTATGGGAAAAAAACAGAGAATGAATTCCATTTTTAGATCGACGTTTACAGATAAACAGATTTTACATTGAAAAAGTCTCGAAAGTGAGACGAAAATTCTGTCGTTTTAAAGCAGTACTTTAGCTATACTCCCATCAACAAAGGAAAGTAAACGACGAATGGAAACACACTTTTCAAGAAGAGTTTGAGGATACCAAAGGGGTAATCCGAATCCGTAAATCGAAGAATAGATCACACAATGGCAAAAAGAAAAAGTACAAAATGACATACAACGATCTACAAAACACTACACAGAAAACTAAAGATCGATCAACACGAACACCACTAAAATCCGGGCGGAACTCAGGTGCTTCGGATGGGTAGGTAGTTCCTGCTCCACTAGTGGCATCCCTTGTATTGCTCCAGTTGCAAACCCGGTAATAAGTCATGAATAAGGAGAGGACCGGGAAATGTTTACGACAAGTTGAATATATCCGTGGTCATTTGTGTCACAAATATTCCATAGCGGTCAACCAAGTCAAGAACTATCCACAATATAGAGATATTTGTTATTTCCGTTGCTCTTCCATGTAACGGGAACCATTTTGTCCTCCGTAAGTGAAATAGCTCAACTACAATGTCAAAAACATATTTTAAACACCAATCAATCAATCAATCAATCAAGAATCAAATAGGAAATGTGATGTTCCGTTAGAATCAAAATGCGAAAGCAAAGTAAAATTCAACGCGAACGAAGTGCTACTATAATTTATTTCTTGATGTTGTGGGTTTAGTACTTAACATTGAAAAAAATACTACAACATCGTTGTATAAAAGCCACAGATATCATACTAAAGCCATTTAAAAACGTCAGTGGTGAAATGTCAATATTTGTTTTATTCAATGAAACCAATATTTTAACATGATAATTATATATCCTGTGAGTAATTTAACACGTGGTGATGTATAAGTTTTGCAGCAAGACACTTAAAAACACAATACAATTGAAAGGTTATTGTATAAATTAACAAACAAAATGTTACGGCATTCAAAAGGCAGCTAATAACCCAATAATTAAAATCTATCTTGAATTGTAGTGTAGTTTATGAAATTAAAATACCGAGTTAATAAAGGCGTTCCCTGCACCTGTATCAAGAATCGTCTTTTCAAGAAAATTTATTTCGGAAAATGTGATATTAAAAGATTATTGTTCTTTGATATTAGTTCGACAAACATGTCTCAACTACTCAGATCTCAAGAGAAACAAAAATGTAGTCTTTGTATTTAAGTTCCATGTGAGGCTGCTACCACGTTAACAATACAAATAATTAATTTTTATAATATCAGAATGCATGTACATGATATGGGCGGAACCTATTTTATAACAAGAATTACTTGACAAGTGGGCAGTAAAAGTATTGCGTGATTGTACAAATGGCACGTTTGTGACTTGAAATATATGAGGGGTAGAGGTTTTGGTGTTGAACGCCACTTTCAACAATATTCCAGTTATGTCGTGGAGGTCAGGGGGTTTTTTTTGGTGGAGGAAACCGGAGAAAACCACCGACCTGCCGCAAGACACTGACAAAGATTATCACATAATGTTGTATCGAGTACGCCTCGCCTGAGCGGGGCTCGACATCACAACGTTAGTATTACCATACAATCACAACGGCACCTGAAAAGTATCATAAATCTCTGTAAAATATTCCTGGATACCATTGAAACAATACAAAATTGGTATTCTATGAAATAAAAATCTGTAATTATTGAAAGACCAATTGTTATACGATTGGAACAGTGTTACTTGGGCAATGGCATGGACCAGGAATATTTAAAGATGTGAAATAACCATTATCCGATAGGATGAAATTCACAGGATTGGAAAGACAAATAATTTAAAATCTTAAGGAGCAAGTAGATCAAAGGGAGTAGTATAGTATGAGCATTTTTGTTCAACCCTAAATTCCTAAGGACCAAAGGCCCAAGAGTTGGACAAAAATGCTCATATTATACTACTAAAGGGCCTAAACAGGATAGCCAATATTGGCTAGGATTACCTATGCTTGAGAGATATTGACCTGAGTATCAATTATACCTTGTTCAGGAAATGTAAAGGTCTAATAAAACATGTCGGTGCCGAATACGTGCTAAGAACATTTAAGAAAACAAACAAACTCTCGATCAATAAGAACCTTTAACCTTTCGTCATCACAATACATATAACGGTACCTTTCTTATATTTGAAATTATGAAATGCTTTCGCGTGTACTTTTTTGTTGTAATATTAGAATATAATATAATTGTCATAATCGGCAAAATAACAAAATGATAATCTGTCGCCATTATTACTGCAGTCATTGGGAACGGCATTCAGTCATTTTGTGTCGTAAAGCTGTATCACGTTACCAGTAGGATATTTGCATTCCGTTAAAACAATCTTGACAAATCGAATATTTGCTGTCAACATAAAAAGCACACATTCAAAATGATTTCCCTGTGGTTTGTAAACACTCTAGTATTTTATGATATTTTATAGCATTCTTTGTTATTTGACAGATGAAGCGATTTTTTAGGCATCTCTGTGGGACCTATAACATCATTCCTGCCATTGTCATGCTTGTCGCATGATTGGTTTCTGTCGATTGATTGATGTTCAGCAATTAGTAAGGTTAAGTAATCAATGAATTATATTGTTAGAAGTTTTCATGAAAGGGGAATAAAACCAACTAATACAACATCTCATAAAACAGAACAGTTAATAAGTGTTGGAAATCCGCCCCACGTTTATGAATTAGTACGGGTTAAACTGGTTAATGGGATCCTAACCCTGCCCACTTGATAATTGGATCTTTAACAAGGCAATGCAGCTATAAACAAACAATAAAAAATAAATAAACTTGTGCATATTCGCTTCCACTAAAACAATATACAGTTATTTCATGCCTGTTCAGGGAACAGTTCGGCCTCAGGCAACAGTTCTCAAGTCATCTCCAGCACCTCGTGTCAATAGTTTTGACTGTTCCCTGAACAGGCATTCGTCCTAAGGCAACAGTTCTCAAGTCATCTCCAGCACCTCGTGTCAATAGTTTTGACTGTTCCCTGAACAGGCATTCGTCCTAAGGCAACAGTTCTCAAGTCATCTCCAGCACCTCGTGTCAATAGTTTTGACTGTTCCCTGAACAGGCATTCGTCCTAAGGCAACAGTTCTCAAGTCATCTCCAGCACCTCGTGTCAATAGTTTTGACTGTTCCCTGAACAGGCATGAAATGTCTGTTGTAATGTATTATATACATGCACATAATCACAAATCCACTGAAGATGATAATGTCAGCATATCATACCATTAATAAATTAGGGCACAACATTATTTTGAAAGAAATACAGCATTCGACAGGAATGGCGCACTGCGTATCGTTCTCGGGCATGGAACAGTTCGGATCCGGAAGTAGGGGAACAGTCAACTGTTTCACTCCGCCGGCTATTTTTAAAATTTGTTTGTAATCAGTTAAAAATATAGCATATGAAAAATATATACTATAAGTTAATAACATACCCTGTCACAAAACTGAACGACAAGATAAACATGGATAGTACAATAGCAGTCAGTGAATGCTCGTAGTTAACTGACCACTAGCTAGGAAGGTGGAATCTGCTGGTTAAAGATCATTACTCCTGGGACGACAAAAACATCATAACTAATATATATTACCGATTAAATAGCAATTACTAGTAGCCATAAACATCCAAAGTTTATGGTCTTAGCGAGAGACCAGAATAAATAGGTTGATTGTTTGTTGTTTAACGCCATTTTAGCAGTATTTCAGTTATATCGTAGCGTCAGAATAAATAGATCATCATCTTGTTGGAATCTAATAGTGAACATAAAAGTAGTATCATAATATAGAATGAAATAAAAATAAACACATATTTAATTGCTAGTTGGACCAACTAGTTCTACCAAAAGATTGTCTGTCTATATTATCAGCAAAGATAACCGTCATCGAAGAGCCAACTATGTTTCGCAAAATCATAGCCTTTGTGAGTTAGATATTTCAATGATTTTACGAAAATGAAGTCAGAATCATTAGAAATAGGTGCTAAAAACTGAGAAATGTGAAAGCCGTATGACGAGGACAAGGGAACGTCACCACCCGAAAAAGGAACATTGACGACAGGACAAAGACAATCGTATCTTATGTAGTTCAGGCGTGTGTTACATTTGCATGAAGAAAGGGGTGTGTCTAAATCAGGAGTCACTTGTAATGCTAGCCGTATTCAAGGCAAGAGCCTTCCGATGACTTTGTTTTGCAAACGTAAGAAAATTAGGATTACTAACAATTATAATATCGTCTAAGTAAAAATGTATTTGCAATTATTGTTAAATAAACTAATCAGTGAGTGCTTAGGAGGTATTGACAGTATACAATACACATGAAGATACAAGAGCAGAATACAAAAACATAAAAGACTTGAACATGAACGAATACATAATAGTCATGAGCAATAAGACTTGACTTTAATTTCTCTAAAGAAATTCAAGTCAAAATTCAAGACTTTACTCTTCAGTTTTTACTCTAATCCAAGCTGGTTGTTTGATTCAAAATCCAGACTCGCTTCATTCGTCGAAAAAAAACCTTGTCAAAGCTTCATTGAAATTTAATTATCCAAATAGTATCTCTACAATAGTAAATCTCAGAGGATACATGCGTGTTTTTAAATAATTATTAACAGTATAAAGTACTATTAAATAGAATCATTCACCGTAGTAACTAAACAGTTCTACTAATAAAATGTCGGGTGCATTTCCTTGTTTGATTAATAATGGCTGCGTTTTTTTATCATTCATTTTAATCGCATTTACATATATTCATTATAAAGTGATAAAATAGGAATCCATTTTTGATGTCGTGTTAATACTGGTAATGCGATCATAATGGGACTCTGGGCTTTTAGGAAAGGTTGCCACGGCCATTTATTTGTTTAAACGGAAATGTGACATCAATGTTAAACAAAAGAAACAATAACGGATTGACGGAATGAATTTGATGCTCCGATAATAACATGCATGCAAGGTTTTGATCTTTAATGGTAAATTAGAATTTAGGATCCATAGGTAAATAAACGGCAACTGGTTAATTAGTATGAAATGTCATTTGTTAAATTATATTTTAACATTATATGTGAAATCTAGATAATGCTTAACCCTAGAGACTAATAATTTGACCGTATTATTCCGATTGCAAACCCATTAAATGCACAACAATGTCGGGCTTAGATTAATATTTCCTGTATTAACAGACATCATTATTGATACAATTATCACATGTATTTGTTTTTTGCAAATGGTATCTAACCGCCACGATATAACTGAAATATTGTTGAAAGTGACGTTAAACACCATAAACCTAATGGTATCTAGAATAAAAACAACGTAGACATCAAAATAGAAAGGGATCATTGGTTTTTATCTTCACGCATTATCTATATAAGATTTATCGGTCGAAGGAAACTGGTGAATCCCCTTGTCATTGGGTGGGTATCTGGAAGCCTTAACACTTGATATGTAAATTGGAACGCGAACTCACGTACATTAGTGGTATTAGGCTTGTAGTCCAGAAGTCAACTTTCATCATTCCAGCAGTCATGCTTCAATTGTTTTCCGGCAATGTGGCTGGATTTACAAGTACCTATCCAATCAGTGCAGAGGGTATATTCGATACAGTTTGTTATTGTCTTATGACAGTTAATTGGTTTTCTCTGGGTAATTCCTCTACCAATAAAACTGAACGCCACAATATAACTGAAAATGCTTCTGCTGTAGTCCATTCTATATAATTTTGTCCCATTATTTGATATATTAACTGATTCCTACTATTTTTTAGAAACAATCTTTCATCGTTTTTACATTATAAATTGGGGCCATCGTGACCGTGATTGTATGGTAGTTGGAATTACAAATACCTATCAATCAGTAGGTTGTGAGTTCGAATCCTGCTCATAGCGAGGCGTACTAGACACACCATTATGTCATAAAATTTGTCCGTGACTTGCGGCAGGTCGATGGTTAAAACTGACCGCTAACGATATAAATGAAATGTTGATGAAAGTGACGACACCATAACCCTAACACTGTTTATAGATTTGATGTGGGCACCAATGTATATTATTTGTATTACCCCCATTCAATATAATCTACAGTTAAGATGAACATTTAACTATAAAGTATTTCCCATTCTAGATACATTGTATTTCAATTTGACTAAAATCAAATCTCTCACTTTGGTCCCTTTTACTAACATATCACGGTGTGGGAGATCTGAGCAAACCCCAATGCGAGTCACATGCGAGTAACCATATGAAACATCCAATGAAATTGGCGATTGCGAGACTATAAAATTGTTATTAAACTGTTTTCAATGTTACGGGCAATCGGATTGGTAGAAAAAGATCATAACCGTATTTATCATATTATTATATATTCATGAGAAAGGGAGGTTCCTCATGCCTAAAGATATCAGTACAAGAGAACAAGTGACATATCTGACTTTAATCAGATTCATTGTATCATTAACAAGAAGAGTTTGAAAAATACCTAAGGGATAATCAGAAACCGCATATCGAAGAAGAACAGACAACACAATGGCTAAATGAAAAAGGACAACAGGACAAACAATGGTCAACAAAACATACATATAAAACTAAAGATCGAGTAACACGAACCCCACTAAAAACGGGGGTGAACTCAGGTGTTCTGGAAGGGTGAGCCGTTCCTGCTCCACCAGTGACACTCGTTGTGTTAATCTAGTTACAAATCCGGTGATAAGTCATGAACAACAATCACCCAATATAACAGTAATTTTGTCAAGGCTTCTATCATGAATACTAAAGAAGACGGACTAAAACCACCCTAGAGACAATTACGGAACATGCACTCCTCATCTTTCATTATTCATCCTTATAAGGAGACAAAGAATCTCACATATTATATCTGACTGGAATCAGCTGTCACAGTCCATAATGATGAGTCGCTCGGTTGAAACATTCAAAACTGTTGTCTTTTCTATGTAATACTAATCTATTAATAACCGCAGCGGTGGCGTAATGGTTAGTGTGCTCGCCTCGAGTGCGGTTGATCGTGAGTTCGAGCCCCTGTCGGGTCAAACCAAAGACTCTGAAATTGGCATGTGTTGCTTCTCGGCTATGCACGCAACATAAAGGAGAAAGAGCAACGACTGGTTGGCTCGGAATCAGAATAATGTGCCTCAGTGGAGCGACATGTCTACCCGCGGACTTGTTTCAATGAGCCTAGCGCTATAAAAATCCAACTCGATCAGCGTGTTGGTCTAGTACAAAGCAAACCTCATCATCATTTCATTGAAAATTAACTTCATTTTGCCATGATATAGCTGAAAAATTGTTGAATTGGCATTAAACAACAATCATTCACTCACCCTAATCTATTAATTGTCACGTACAGCCTCTGACATAATCTTCAACTTGTTGAAGGCGATCAGTATTTGTTTGAAGTAGAAGTACCGTTTCTAACGAATTAATGCTTTTTAGTAAACATTATCAATGAATAGCTTTGATTGATAAAGGTGAAATACCGATATTTGAAATCACAGACCGAATAACTACACAAAGGCAAAGTCAAGAGCACAATATACATAGATATGTATCAATAAAAACACAATTATACATTCCAACGATGAAATTGTGTATCCTATTATTTTATTTATCATTCAAATGACATCATTTTAATTCATATAATATGGAAATGACAATTAAACAAGGTGACACTCAAATAGTTGTACAAGTTGTAATGGCATTAGTCAAAGTGATATATATTGGTATTCTATCAAATAAAACAATATCAGGAAGTTGTGTTAACAATAAATGGTAAAATAATGACTTTGTCTATAGATACAGAAACATTTGAAGATACCAAAGGGGTAATTATAATCCGTTAATAGAAGGAGGACAGACAACACAATGGTCAAAAGAAAAAGGACAATATGACAAACAACGTACCAAAAAAACCCACAGAAATCTTATGATCAAACAACACGAACCCCACTAAAAACTGGGGGTGAAACCGAGTGTACCGGAAGGGTAACAGTTCCTGCTCCACTAATGGCACCCGTCGTGATACTCTAGTATATAACAAACACAGGAAGTGCTTACCTGAGTTCACCCCCGATTTTAGTAAGGTTCGTATTACTCGATCTTTAGTTTTATATGTATGTTTTGTAGATCGTTGTTTGTCCTTTTCTTTTGGCCATTGTGTTGTCTGTTCTTCTTTGATTCTGATTTCCACTTTAGTATCTTCAAACTCTTCTTCTTACAACAAGTAGAACATATTCGTGAACTTATTTTCTTTCGGAAAACCATTGAAACGCAGTTGTTACTGTGTTTAACTAGTTTTATGGGCCAAAACATCACTTTGCGATTTGATGCTGTCATGCACGTGTTTCGGGTTCTCGCGCGACTAACATATAACTTGGCGAGAAGAGCGGTTGTAAAGAATGACGCGTCAATCTTGATCTTTATACATAATATATTTATTCTTCGTGACTCATAAGTTGAGCATATTCATTATATAATAATTAAGAAAACTGTCGATTTTACTCTTTAACCCAATCAAACTATGAAATTAAGCGCAATAATATGTGTAAAACTCCATTTCAACATGATCGTCGATTAGATAAAATGAATGTACAATTATATTTGAAGCAACCAAAATTTTACGGTACTTCTTATCAAAACATATGCAGTAAATAAATGCACACTCACAAACACTTGACAAATATAATAACAAAATTGATTTAAAGTTATACTTAAATATTGAATTAGGTTATTTTCATAAAATAGTCGGGAATATATAAGTAAAGGGACTTAAAGGCAAAACCAATGCGTCTCATCTTTAGACCTCTTCCAAAGTAGAATATTAATATTAATAGAAAATTAATATACAAATCTTGTATATGTCTAGGCCCTTTTGTTTTATTTCTCCCAAAACTTTAAATTATGGCATTCCAATCTGTCGATTTTGACCGTAATTGATGAAACTTGTGCGAACTAAATTTGATATCGCTACGTTTTTACTAATATAACCAGTAAAAGTACTGTGAAGACAACATCAAACGGAATATCAGTGTGAAATATCTCTAACAAATCGTCAGGGGAGATATCAGATAGAAAACGCATCTCAAATATCTTGTAATTTCATGCTTATGTCTCGGAAAATAAAATCTAACAAAGCAGAGTCGTGTATCTTTATTTAAATTTTAATTGAAAAGCTTTTCATCAACGGATCCAATGATATTTATCTTATAAAGAGTCTTTGGTTTTTTCCCGAGATTTAAGAAATAGCACTGACTTCGTATTTGTTCTTTTATCTTGATGCTTTAATAATCTGATACTTTATATTTCTATTCCGTGCCAAGACGTTATGTTCCTCTCAAACCCTTTCTTCAAAACAGATGAAGATGGGTTGTGATTTGCTAATATGTGTTTTTTCCACGTTACTTGATAATATTAAAGCACTTTTAACTTTTAATTTTTATTAGATAGTTAATGGTAATACTTGTTAAACGCACCTCTTGTTATTAGAACAATAGGACACACCTAACTGAAATAAAATCTAGAATGCGAATTTAATTTATTAAATAAAAACATTCAACCAATAGTCCCATTGATGCAGTGATATTTTATTTTGTGTTGAGAGTTTTTCCTATGAATGATGTCAATATTGCGTGTTGAAAACGAAATATAAACATTTTGATTTATTGATTGATGACTGAATTAACAATTATTCAGCTATAATCGAGAACAAGTTACAAGAAGAAAAACGCGTCGTGCATACTAAATGTGATATCTACGTTTTTATTACAACCAATACATTATTTAGTTAAAACGGTGACACCTGGGATATAAGCCTATGTTTAGAAATATAGAATGCCACGGGATAACTAATATTTCTAACCCCAAAAAAATATCTGAGATATTTTTCTTAGTATTGCTGATATGTAGAGGGGCGATCTTGTCTTGACTGGTACATGTTCATTTCATATGACAACTTGGTGGAGAATCAAAACCATAGATGTCAGTACGGAATGAATGATACGTATTTTTTGGAACAATGTTGACATTTCTCAACGACGTGTGCATGTTTACAGGGGGTAATGATTCTGTTGTAACTGAGTTAAAATGTCCCAGATTTTCTTACTGTATAATAATACGATCTTTACAACTGAAAACACATATTCCAATCGTTTGACTTTGAGCGTACTTGATAAAAAAAAAAGTTATTCCAGAAACGCACAATGAGCACTAAATCAAATATCTATCTATGTTTATTTTATTTGAAACTAGAGATTTTAAGGTGTAGTAGTCATTAAGATTACATACTACTCCAATGTGCATGTATTGTGACTGTTGTAAACCAATATGCGGTGGTTTTCTCCGTGTACTACAGTTTCCTCCACAAATAAGATGGCCACGATATTACTGAAATAACGTTGAAAGTGGCGTAACCATCGTAAACCAATACAGCGATATCGATTGTATTTTGTAATTGTCATCTCTGTATTTAGTGTAATGTTGCCAGTGAAGTAATTTATGTTATTATTTTTCATGTAAATTTCCTGTTTTCTCATTGGTTAAGGAGCGTGTGCCAATTTATTCTATCACATGACAGAGGGTGATAATTTAGTCTGTCACATGGCAGAAAAATAAACAAAAAAAGTTAAAATTTTCAAAAAATTTCAAAATTTCAAAATTTTCCAACATTTCATAAAATATCAAAAATTTCAAGTTTCATAAAATTTCCTTGTATAACATAAGAAAATGTCATCCTGAAGTAAATGCATGTCCGATTTTGATAATGTGTATATCAAGAAAAGTAGAACAGTGCGTAGTTTATAGTAGTTAGTTTCAAATAATTTTTAGGTCTGAATTTTTTGTCTACAAAAGGACTATCAATGCACTATTATGTTTTGAATTAATTTAATAATATGTTGTGCTTAGCTTTAGTATATTTGCAAAATTTAATTGTGAAAATTATTTAGGAATTTTAATTTAATTCTGATTTTGTTATCAAAACAATTATTACAATTGGACGTCAATTGTCTTCAGAGTAATAATTTGAAAAATTGCAATTTTATAAGAACTATACAGGGAAAATTGGAATCATGGGAATACATTTGTCCACTGTCTGTAGTTTAAGCATACATAATAGATTCTTCCTCTATCTCTTTGATATAACATCTCGACATTCCACACAGGGAGAGTTACGGAACCTGATAAATCATGCCGACATTGACTAGCAGTAATGTATCATGATCATCACAAAGGAACTGCTTTATTCAATGTTGAAAGCGAGATAACTCCTTTGACTATTTATAGAAAAATTATTTATTATTGGTTTGTGCTTCGTTCGTTCTTTTTACTGTTTGGCCTTTATTTCAAACATCGATTCAAAATAGTTTCAGGACAGATCAAATATATAGATTAACTATCGACACAGAACCAAAGATAGGACAATATTACATGTAATTCCAGGAACACAAGCTCGTGCAAATGTCATTGCAAGTTTATATGTATCTTGTTTATCAACTACATTTGTATTTGCATTTATATAGCTTTGCGGGTTGAATTATTTTTCCTTACATTTACATGGCGCGAAAATAGGTTGAAATAGCACGTAAATACACGGTATTATAGAACCCGCGGTACATATAGGATCGGACCATACACCAAATCACATCAGAACGACAAAGATGTCAAAATGTAGCGTGTATCATCAGAAGTAAAGATTACCGCTCAACTGTGTAAAGTTGGATAGTCTCTCAATATGTACACATGCAGTAACTGCACATGAGGTCACTTGCAATATACATAGGCACAAGTGGTAGACTATTGACCTGAATGGACAAACTTGTGATCGACGCGTACAGGGCAATAGTCTATCAAATGGTCCAATAGATATTGTGGATGGATGACCAAATGTACAGTTACTCAATATTTTATTTCACCGATTTAAACAGAGGATTGTATTTATTCATGTAAAATTATTTGAATGTGTCATTTGACTTCTTGAACTCACTGTCATTGATAATATCTACATTTCTTCGTTCGCGAAATGTTTATGTATCCCGTACCATTGATTTCATTGTGTTATAATCGTATTTTCTGACGTCAACGTAGAAATGTTTCAACACTTGATCAAGTTCTTCTACCCAAACTGAGGTCAATTCTGTTAATGCAAGCATGCCATAATGGTTAAAATATGCTGCTATTATTCTCAGTGAGCATGTCACTATGTCATTTGTGTTGTTGTTGTGTGAGTTTTCTAACAACTCGGCGATTTCGTCATCCGATGCAATGTTAAACCGCCCACTTGCCTGCAGCGTCACTAATTCATTGTGATATCTGAAATGACGGCGGTGCACTGGTTTCAGAACTGATGCACTGCATACTTCTCGATTCGAAACTATTACACTGTAAGTCGCTCACTTTACCGATTTCCATGTTGTATTCTGTTGACAATCAATCCTCTAACGTTCTATTTAATTTATTTTAAAGAAGATATCAAACTTACAGATCCTAAACAATGTAATTATTTTTATTTAAAAAAAAACAAAAAACAAGATCCTCCTCCCTCACTCAAACGTGATCTTACTCGACTTTTGCTTTTCTGCTTAGGCACTGGTTTTTTTCTTACATCGATTTTTAAATTATTTAGTTTAAACATATTTTATTAATTAATTCAACATAACATTACAATATTCAATATATATACATAACATAATCAGAAGTAATCAATGGGATTGAGAAACAAGTTACAATAACTTATATTAATCCCTAGCCATAAATTATTTGGCGTCATCGTGTACCAGATGGCGGTTATTCCAGAAACTCGACATGCGCACTAAATTAATTATCTACGTTTTTTTTCATGTAATCAGAAAACATTTTTGTAAGTTATGGAGTTTCGCAGTAGTCATATAGAATGATATGGTAGAACTATTCATATGCATCTGCTTAGTGATTCGTGGATATCTAGAGTACATCCCCCATGAGCATTATTGACAATAAATACCTCATTATTTTTATTCTAGAGACACTGGAGGAATGAATAAACAAAGTGTCATTAGTAATGTGAATTTGACATCATCGATGCATGTGATACCTTTATTTTTGACATCATCGATGCATGTGATACCTTTATTTTCTAAATGTTTTCTCTTTTATCTTTGTATTTTGTGTTTTCTTTTTCCTTTTTAATTAATCATCCTTAAATTACATAGTCACAGTCTATTAGACGAACTACATTTAACTTAAAACAAAAAATAAATTCAAAGATCTGCAAATAAATTTAGCAAACACAGTATAGGATTATGATTACTTCATCAAGAAAAACCTGATGTACGTAACCTGCTTAAAGGTTAGAAAGAAGTTAAATCAACCCGAGGCTAAGCAGTAATAGACTATAACATAACTAACACAATCAAGTCATCTTTCAAATCACGAGCCTCAACTCACGAAATGAATACAAACAGAAGTTGATGCAAAGTCTATGTCATGTCTCCGAATAGGCTCAAACATGTGGCAGCTTTCAAAACGTCAATGTATTCCCACATGATTGTACATTGTTGTTATTTGTTGTTTTGTTGAATGAATAGAGTAAACAGGAGACATATAATTTAAGAAATTCAACATAATAATTTGTCTATATTTGTGATGAATATTATTGGTTTGCATCCCAGCCGAAGAACATCAATAATAACGTGATCACTAACAACCCGTCCGTACAACAATGAAATAACGTTAAAATGTCGTATCAACGTTGAAATGGCGCAATGCACCTACTGTATTATGGGGGTTTATTATTATTATTTTTTTTTTCAATATTCATTTACATCGAAATATATTGTGTTTTCAACGAATTTGTGTGTATTTGTTTTGATAGAAAATGTACAATGACAGAAGGAAGATTAAAAAAAGACTCTTGCTCGAACCTGTTAAATGTAAATTATAATTATAACATTTCAAGGAGACTGCTATAAAAATGATTTAAATTAAATACAGGTATGAAGTAAATTGCTCTCCTGATAAAGGTATGAGGGTAGCAATCAGTTTTCCACCTCATTTGCTCCATCTTTTGTAGGTCTGCCATATTGTTTGTACCTAACATGGAACACCGTAAATCTCGTCCTGATTAAAATAGCAGACGACAATAAATTATAGATAATCGGTAATATCGTATACAAATGTTTGTTTGAAAAGAAACGTGCATCGGCGGAGTGTATCATATAACCTACATTTAACGTCGATTTTCCTCGTTACGTGGCTGCCGTTGATACTACGTGAAGTCTGTCTAAGAGATAATTAAAAGGGGAAATTTTTATAGAAACGTGTGTTTTTCTTTATTTCGTTTTAATTTGTTTCTGTCCACCATGTATTATTTAGCCATATTTCTGCTTCTTTTTTTCTTTTTTTTCTTTTTTTTTATACAATTATCCATTTTGATATTTATACACCAGCTAAATTTATTTTATTGGACAATGTCAGAAATAACTATTACATATATAAGAGGTTTTTATCTACATTAATTGTCCCAACAACAAATGGTAATATTTTATAAAAATAGATTATGACTTGGCATTTTATTATTTATCATTCTTCTCATGGTTGTTATATGTATCTAAAGCCCTTCTATGGTAAAGGAATTCAATTCTGAATGAAGCACGACCAACCTTTCATTATTTTGCCAATCATAGTACTACCAGGAATAGAACAGGTGAAGTAAGAAGAGTTTGATGATAACAAAGGGCTCAGAATCCGTAAATCATAGTAAGACAGACAAAACAATGGGTAAAAGACAAAAGGACAAACAACGATCTACACCTAAAACTAAAGATTGAGCAACACGAACCCCCTTAAAACCCGGAGGTAAATTCAGAACAACAAAAGGAAGCATCTAAACAACCTGATTGAAGACTGGTTTCCTTCCTTGACTCACCGCAGCATATCCCCCACAACAAACTGTAAAGATTACAAAATATCTTGATCACAAATATAGGCGCCATTATTGATACTTTTCTGTGTTTAATGTACCAGAAATATAGAATCAATCTGATACTTTAGCACAATTGATGAGACAAAAGGAATATTGCTTGATGAACTGATCTCATTTCATCATCGCCATTACAATGAATATCACATTCTGAAGTGAGCGATTTGTTAACTAGTAAGATGGGGTTGTCATTCTTGACAAACAGTTTTTGCTCTGTGTTAATTACTTTGTGATCTTTAGGGATTTCTCTGGTTTGTATGTTATCGCCGTTTATTAAGTTAAGGGGTGTTTAAAAGCACATAACATTTGTGTACAATATGGCTTTGGGCAAACATAACAATAGATATTCTCATTCTAATTCAATTGTTTGAGCCATTATCATATTAATTGATCCGTATGTCAAGCCCTGTCTGCATTACACTCATTAACGTAAATGAATTGTCGTCAAAATAATTGAAGAAGGTTATGGTTATTCCAGAAACGCGTCGTGTGCACTAAATTTGATATCTACGTTTTTATCAAAATTTCTACATATTCACCAGATATATTTCTACTTTTCCGTAGAATTGGCGGTTTAAACAAACCACTGTTTTAGTTTAAACAATATTTATTAAGAAAAACAGGCATAAATAATAACATACACTAATACATATATTGGGATTCGGAAACATGATGTCCGACTCCTTATGTAAATCCGTCTCCCCAGTTCTCTCCACTGTTTTAAAATCAATAATGCGTAGAATGGGAAAGAAGGAATCTGTGAAATATTAATACATGTACAAAAATGTATCTACAAAAGATGACTACTCAGGTAGTCCCTGAAATAATACAATCCAAAAAAGAATATTACACAGATTAAACTCTGCAAATGAGGAAGATTATTCAGGACGTCCATGAATAGTACAATTCATTGGATTGAGCCAGAAATTGTATTTATGGATTTGACTTTAAAAATGTCAAACGATTGCATTTCCAGTTAAGAAATATAACAATTTTAAAACCCGAAAGAAGAATTTCTAAACACTGTATGCTGTATATGGATTTATTATGTAATATAAATAACCGTTCACCGATTTGTTCCTATTCTCCATGTATTAAACTATACAATATTGTGTATGTGTGCCAATCGTCATTGATTGATTGATTGACATCGGCTCTGTGGATGTCATGACGAGTTTACAAGGTGTCTGGTCCAGAAACGATTCGAAATCTTTTTCTAATCAGAATTACACATAGGATATTAGAATACCGGTATGTGTTTTGTCAGACACCAAGTGATAAAACAAATCACAAAAATGCTAAGTAGTTTTGCTATTTTGATGAGTTCATCATATAGAACGTCCTCCTTTGGATAAGCCGACTCTTTGGTATTGGATTTTTTATTTTATTACTCCTCATTGACATTCTGTGACAATTACAGATCAGCTTGTATTTGGATATTCTGTCAAGAGGAATGAGACATTCCTACCTTATAAATTGATAACAAATGGCTATGAATGGGTCTTATTTGTATCTAATGTCGATGTAGCATGTAACTATAACCAGCAAGAGACTTCCACTCCTTTAAAATTCTGATATTAATGGGAAATATATTTGTCAACATAAATGGCACAAAAATTACAACATTTCCCACGAGTAAAGTCCTTCATTTTCAAACTATTATGTAATACTATTTGTGTAATGTTATTTTGTTTTTGACAGTTAGAGCGTTATTTCTCACGAGACTGCAATAAATGCCATAACAACTTATTTTTTGTTCTTGTAAATTATCAATAACACCACGTATTTACCTTACATGTTATGATAACAACAGGTATGACCAATCCTCTGAAAGACTGCTCACAAAGCTATGTTAACATGGAAAAGGCTTCATTAAATAGTCTTAACTTGACTTCTATCCATTTTGTCCGATATTTTGGTAAATAAAATATGTTTAAGCTGACTAGTTCGAGGACCAGGACATGAAAAATGTATATGAAATACATCCAAGTGAATTTTAACTGGAAAATATCCAAACAACATGACACACTCCTAGTTATCCAGATTTCTATTTTTACACACAAAGGTCGCCAACTGTACGATAAAACATCAATAGTGTTCTGCATGACTATTGTGTGTAATGATATACTATTTACCTTAACGTGCATGCTTAATTTTGTAATATTTTGTCTTACTTCAGCTGTCCAACAATGATACATACTTTGTCTTTGTGTATGTCATCAGAACAGCATGCCGTCCACGGCATTTCTAGTTTTCCTTGACGGATACCGGATAAACTCCACTACATGTATAAGAAGAGTGAGAGCTAAGACTGCTATCTTTACGTAAGATGGAGCTCACGAACGTTCACCCCTGAGAACGTCCAACTAATTTCCGTTTGCTTTAAGACGGTCAACTAAATAAATTATCTTAGAATTATCAAGCCAAAATTGCTTAGCGACGAGACATTACGATTACCCATGTCTAATAGTCCTACCCCCATCAACTTCTTTTTGCTTCTAAATCTTATTTTCTGCAAGTATATATGAAGAGTTCGGTAAAATAGTCAGCACAGAATATCAGACTTAATTTTATCCTAAAAAATTAATATTTAAATAGGAAGTCTTTGTTCAAATTTTTTTCAAGTTGAAAGTAACTTTTTTTCTTAATATTGTATTAATATAAATATGCGTATCTTAACAGGGACACGACTTCGAAGTTTTGCTGCAGTTACCAACTGGACTCCCTAAATATTACAATTTTAGCAGCCCATAAATTGACTTTACACATGAAATATTCAAAATTTCAGTAACATTCTTGTCTACTGTCTGAATATTTTCAGGGGTCTAGGTCAAATTATAATTGTCTCGGACTACTGGGCTCCTGTTAAATTTGATACCTGGTAAATACATTGTATATGTAACTTTATATATACCACAGTCGCTTGTTTTTATTCCATTTTGACAAACCTTAATTCAGTTGATTAACTCAACTTCAAAACAAGTTATCATGTCGGAATAGACGATATTCTGGTATTCCTTTATTGTATTTTCAAGCTTTTCTAATTCCGCTAAGATTTATGCATATTCAAAGTCTGTATCAATAACAGGAATTCATATTTTTATTACCCTCTGTCATTCTTATGACTGTGCTTAGGAATTTGAATTTTGCCAATAGACTGGTATCTATAAAATATTAAATTCCATAAAAAAATAATAATTTAATTTCCTCCTACACTAGCTATAAAAGTACGTTTTTTGAAATTCATTGAAAATCGTGGTTGAATGAATAAAGCAGAATTTATCTTTTTATCATTTTAATCGTGTTTAGTTGCATGTATCACAATGGCAAATTAATATCTTTTTGACGTTCCATAATTTAAGAAATGTGATCATAATAGACCAAGAACGTTTATAGAGATATAGCCACATCCATTTAATTGTTTAAACAGACAAAGTAGCACTGAAATAAAATTGAAAGGAAACGATCATAGATTGACTAGGTGGATCTGATAGTAAATAACATATAAGGGATTTTGATCTTTTAATGGTAAATGACGACATGGGATCTAAAGGTAACATAAACCACCACCGGTTAATTAGTCATAAATGTCATTTGTAAAATTGTATTTTGCTATTTGAAGCGAACTCCGGAAAATTTTTATTCCGCAGAGACCAATATTTCTCTTGTGTCATTCCGATTGTAATGTCATTAAATGGATACGGGAGCAGATAAACATCAATACTTCCTGTCATGTGATGTACCTTGTAAATCAAATGTAAAATAGAATGTGTGAAGTCTAATGATCTATACAAGGTAACAATCAGAATAGAAAACTACGTAGAGACATGGAAAAATCAAAAACAATCCAAACAGAAAAAGTTTATATAACAAGAAGCACTGCATATACAAAAGTCCGGTAGCTACACGCTTCCGAAATGCTAAATTTTCTTATTTAAATTTATAACGTCGTGAAGTCAGATTTATAGTTGCCTGTGTAAAGTAAAGTCAGAGTTCAATCGCATGAAGCTTGAAATATACCAGCAATTATTTCAGAAATAACATCTTCATAATCGATCATCAAACGTTGTAACTGATTTATATATGTAGCAAATGGGTGAAATATTTCAACATTCTTCTCCATTAAAAAACTAGTATACATCTATCATAAATTTTGATAATCTTAACATTTTACGTGTGATATACTTTAAGTTAACTTTATTAAATTGATTTAAAATTTCAAACAAAGATGTGGCTGAAATATTGGTAAAAATGTCAGCATTAACAACAAGAAACAATGATAATGATACAAGCGACTCTTGTCAATTTTAGTATTCAGACATATCCCTTTTTTACGGTCAATTTAACACTCGCGTTTTCGACAAAAGACACGATTTTTCTTTTCCCTATCGTCAATTTTCATTTTTTTTGGATTGTGACTTCATACGACTCCATCATATGACATTTACATTTCTATGTAATAATGTTTCTGAATTCACTGACCGTGATTTCGTTGTAACCGAAACATTTTTACATCAATAATACCATTTTCATAAACGATTGAAAACTTGCATAACCGCTATAAAACTGTTGTGTACAAATACCATTCTACACACAGAGAATTGATCAAAAATGGTGTTTCTTAAAGCAAAGATAATTAATTTCGTTAGATGTTTATGACTAATTGATATTAAATCTATTAGAAGTTATGATTGTTTTTATCTACATGTAATGGTCTTTTACAGCAGGTTTGTACCTTAATCAGTTAACTATTATCCATATCTAAATGTAATGGTCTTTTACAGCAGTCTGTACCTTAATCAGTTAACTATTATCCATGTTTATGTCACCATTCATTTTTGGGATAGTAAGTATGTATGTATATGTATTCCTGTTAGAGATCCAATTATCAAGAAGGGAGGGTTGCCGAACATAAACGGTTTAGCATAGCAACATGTTTCTGCCTGTCCCTGGATTTCCTACGTCATCTGTCATGGTCATCTGTATGCTCAATGAGCTGAGGTCAGAGGTGATTATTCGTTTTGTTTATATTGGTGGAATTGTTGATCATCACTTTTTTAACTTCCTTGTCATAGTTAAGACATTACCAAAGGTATAAGCTGTTCAATTATAGCATTTCTGTAAGTAGTAAATTCTTCAGTTACATAATATAAATTCTACCATACAATAACTGGAATGTGTCCATCAACTGTCTGATTACAGGATGAATGGAATTGTCCTATGTCCTGTGCAATAAACAAGTATTTAGTGTGTATTACGCGTTTTGGAATAACCTTCCTTACTCTTCCAGTCAAAAGTATGATATGCCAAGTAATTTGAAATTCTTTCGGAGCAATAAATCCAAACTTAATAGTCAAAATTAGCTAAGGTTACATATGCCTGAGTGGGGAAACTTGGGATACTCTAGATTTGATTTGAAATGCAAATCACGTGATAGTAATACTCTTCGATCAACATTATATCCAAAGAGAGATAACTCCAAATATGCTTCTGTTCTATATTTAAAGCTTTTCTGTGAAACACACACGTTGGATGTTCTCATGACACACACACTTTATATATGACATTGGAACGCAAAGAAAGGTACATCTAGATCTTTATCATACGAATCAAATGAACAAGAAACATTTACCATTTGATTATAGTTGGAAATAAAATGACCCTGATCCGAAATGAACCATAAGTTTTACTTGAAAAAATGATATGTTCACACACTATCGATTGTCTACCCTTTTCCTTGTAGTAATCAAAACAGTCGTCCATAGGCCCATTCCAGTGCCAGTTTTTAGTTACTAATATATCATTTTATATATTTGTATATACATATATATATAAATTAATTTTAGAGTCACATGTCATTTCATTCGTGTTTTGATTGGTTTAAAAAGTTGAGGTTATTTGTCAATGTAAGGAATCGAAAAATAAACGTCTTTCACAGGGCGTCGTATGCGGTTGTCATAAGGTGATTTTCTTTAAATGAGGCACCTTTGGGGTTATTTAAATTTATTTCCGATTATTTGCTTTATTTTGAAAAAATAAATATATTTTGCAATATCATAACAAAAAAAAGTTTGAATTAATTTATAAGGATTGATCGAAATTAGTTGTTCGGTTCATTCGAAATATTCTCAATCAGGTTGTACACACCCTTGCGTAACCCACTACGCGAGATGGTGATGACCCGTTTCAAGGTATAATATTCCATCTTTATCCATTGTCCCTAATTTGAATTGCACGAATAATGTTAGAGCTAGATGAACATTTTTCAAATATATCATGGTGAGAACAAGTTACATTTTGATGAGATGATGTTCGCTTTGTACTAGACCAACACGCTGCATTGTATTTTTATAGTGTTATCCCACTGCAACAACAGTCCGCGGGTAGATATGTTGCTCAATTGGGACATATTACATGTGTATTGTGATTCCGAACCAAACAGTCTTTACCCGACCAGCGCTCGAACCCACCATCTATTGCTAACCATTACGCCATCGATGTGGTTCCCCTGATTTTAATCAACAATCAATAAATAAATCTGTTATTCTATAGTTTTGTTCATTTCTTCAGTTTTAAGTGTCACTGGTGCTGTATTGTGTTACTGTGAAATTATGAAATATGGTTGTTTAAAACACATAAATGGTTTTATCATTTTGCTTACATTTTAGAAACTCATAAGGAAAAACACTATTTCTCGATCTCAAACCGAGTTGTCTCGCCTTTTATAGACTTGTTACAATATTGTAATAAAACTGGCTTCAGAATCTTAATCTCTTCAATCAATGAGTCGAATGATACTACGAGAAGAAAATGTGTCCTCGCGGCCAAGTGGTGCCAAAACAAAAACCTACCCCTTTTGATATATACAAATGTATATATATATATATGTAAAGTATATCCTTGTAAATTCACCTGAGTTCACCCCCGGTTTTGTAGATCATTGTTTGTCCTTTTATCTTTTGATCACTGGTTCTTTGTCGATTGTGTCAATTTGTAAAGAATGTACATACTTTATAAGAGTAACAATTATGTTACTCATTGAAGGACAATAATCATATTTGTGTTAGGTGATTTTTGGTATTTCGATATTTCTGTTTAACGATTTTCATCTCTTGTTTGTGATTTGTCGATAACTATATGCAACAGTTAAATAGTAAATAATCGTCAAAAATATTACCAAATATTTGTGCGTAAACTGCCCCAAACCAGGTTATATCGTATAACCTGTTCAAAAATTGAAAATATTCCTTAAATACATAAAATGTAGATAAAATTGTTTAATGATTAATCAAGTAAAATATAAATATTTAACAAATTAAATTACATATAAAAACCGTATGATTGTATAACATTAGAACAGAGAAGTTTGGCAAGCTGACACAATAAACACACAACTATACATCAAAACACGAGATGTAAAACACGTATATAAAATCTGATCAAATAATGTTAGTTGTTTTAATTCTTCCTTGTTCATGTTTATTCATCAGAACTTATAAGAATAACGCTACAAGGACTATTTTTGAGTTACAGTAATCCTACTAAAAAGAATACTGCAAACATCGCAAACAGGTGCCATCCAACATGATATTACATGTGCAAAGCATCTCTGCATGGCAATGCAGTTGATCGAAATATTTCTGATACCCGGGGTACAACACCATACATGTCCAAATGTCACACAGGCAAAATAGAATCCCCAACAAATAGAAAACAGCCAACCACATAGACCGCTCATAAGCGTATAACAGCAATTTCTACTGCAAGTAAAGCATTCGTGTGACGTTGTCCAAACCCAATCAGGACTTCGAACATCTTGTGGTTCTGCCAATACATCTTCAAATCTCACCTAGAATCCATAAACAATTGATGATAAGTTGTAAATATTTACTTTAAAAATCATTTAATCAATGTACAATAATCTGTACCATAAATATTTAATCTCACGTTAAAGGACATGAAATGGAATACTTATTAGATAAAATGTAAGGAAGCATAACAACGATATCATCAAATCTAGTAAGTTGATTTTATGTGCACTAGATGTGCTTTGGAGTATCTATATCTAATCAATATTTGATGTGTAGATAGTTTGTAGGTCGCTTACAATAATGAGTACGTTTCATCTTCTAAAATGTTAAAACGAAAATACTTTAGAAAACCTGACCTAATGGGACTAAAACGTCTTTGTGTAAAGGGCAACCGATCATACTGGAAGAGGCATTCAGTTTTAACATGCTATAAGATTGATGATAATTTTGAATAATAACAGTCAGTTGATATATGTGTATGTCATGCTAAATATATTTGTACGGCTTCAGATATTGGCCTGTACAATTTAAAATGATCATTTAACTATGAATATTATGATGAATGTACAACAATATCGTCACCCCAATTAAAACAAAATGTTAATTTCGAAAAACTTTTTAGTAAAAGAATCTGAGGAGTGTAATAAAAACAATTCGTTGAATTAGGTGAACTTCAGATCAAATCAAAACCGTAGTGGAGTCTGTGTAATGTTTTTTATATAGGAGGAGGCTTCAATGCGATACAGGAAATAATCTTTCACAAAACTTGGTCCTAAAAAGTATGAAAAGTATATATTAGAAAGGTGTTCGGAGCATCTGAGTTTACCCCCCTTTTAAGTGGGGATCGTGTTGCTCAATCTTTATATTTCTGTTTATCATATTGGTCGACCATTGTTTGTCTTTTTGTTTCCTTTCTGTTGGCCATTATAGTATCTGTCTTTCTCCGAGTTACGGCTTCTGATTACAACTTTGATATTTCTGACTTTTCACTACTCAACTTTTCAATGAAATCTTGTTACAACGGCTTCCTGAAATGTGGGACAGCTACTTACAATAAAATTCCGTCAATATGAATGAAAAGAAAAGTACATACATGTACATACTTTTATTGATTGGACATTAGAAGAAACACAAATATTTACCTTAATATATTCGTTGATTTCTTGTGGGTCTCTATAACTTTTCTCCTCGTCGATCGTTTTGGCGGACATGATGTTCAAATGTTATCAGTTTACATAAATCTTAATGTATATTTTTTATTGTGTTGATTCAATTTAAATTGTTTACCTTAAACAAATAAGGTCATAAATTTTATTACTACAATGTAATAAAGTGTGCACTTGTAATATTTATAACCTTTGATATTGCATGACATTTCATTTATATACAATAGAACAATAATTTATATAGAAAATAACAAATGATTACATAATGAGTTTTGCATAATTCATCGCTATAAAAATTGTACGATCGTCATTACGAACTGATTGACCATTATGAAATATCCATTTTTCATATGGCAATATATCTTTTTCGTTTTACGTAGATTTATCATTCCCCTATCACCGACAAGATTGTTACCAAGGTTGGCTGCTAGAACACAGTGAGGGTCTTATAAGAAGAAAGTACTGCTAACCCTTCGAGAGCACCTTGGTTGACCCTCAGTTTTTTGTGGGGTCCGTGTTGATCGTCTTTTTTTTTGTGATTTTGTTTTGTTCTTTTTTTTTGTTTTTTTTTTGTTTGTTTGTTTTTGTTTTTTTTTTGTTTTTTTTTTTTTGTCTTCGTTCTGTGTCTTGAGCACAATGTTGCCTCTGAACACTTGATTGTCTCTTCGGTTTTCTCTAACGTTTACTTAAGAATATTGTACATGTTAAGGAGTAATAATTCTGATTGTACAGACAAATCTCCAAACAGAAATGAACACACTGTGTTTGGGTGACACGGAGTTATTGTTTCAGGTTGGAGCAATAACGTCGCAACGACCTAATATTGAAAATGTAATTTTTCATCCGGCGATTTGGGTACTGGTTACGGTTCCCATGGCTACAGGTGGCGGATAGTGGTGGCCTCTCAGTGTGGGGATGTTAGGTTATAGAACAGAAAACTTGACCGTAGACCGTAATAGGTAACGTTTGCAGAGTGTCACACTCCCTACACATTAAAGCTCTATAGTGTAGATTGCCAAGCATAGTATACGCATTGTAGTCACTACCAAAAGGCTACATTTTAAATTCCTACTAAACTCTCCATACCTTTCTAGTGGCAGTCAAAAGTCTTATCCCATTCTTGTCCTGAATATGAATGAAATATTACTGCTGGACATAAAGCAAAACAATAATCTTGAGAACAAGGAATGGAAATGCAATTACAACACATGTATGTATGATATGAATCATCATCTTCACATGCAGATTCAAACAATTACAAATTTTCGTACCTCAAACTTTTTATTACGTTTGAAGCTTAGCTCTGGGGTCCAAAGTTTAACGTTGGCTGCTTTAGGGAAAAGGTTAAATAATCAGCTGTTCTCAGAACCAGTTACGGAAATACTTTTGTGAATGTCATGAATGTTAATTGTGATATACAGATTCAAAACTGCACAAATGAAGACTCCATGGTCTATGGGAACCAAGCTCTTAGTTCCAAAGATTAACATAGAATGCAAAGGGGAAAACTTTATATGAATTATTTTTTTCTTAGGAACCAATAATAGAAACGTAATTGTATATTTGATATGACGTAAAATTGCAAACATAATTTTACAGCACAAAATATGTTATGGTCTATTTAGTTCTGGTGGGTTTTTATAACATGCTACGACAGAAAATATGATAAATATCATGTACCAGGTGACTGATTAAAGACTCCTTTGATCATAAACTACTTGTTCTTTAAAAATAATAAAATGCACGTGAAACGCTCCCATATTCAGAAAAATCATTTTTTATTTTCTTGTATCTTTTATCATAAATCAATAAACAGTAGTGTAATATTTAAACAAATATTAGTTTGTCCTTTAATAATGCCAACTTAACGACAATTTTATATATAAGACGTGGTGCTTTTTTCATAAGGTTTCGACTGAAAGTGTAAATAGTGACAACACTGATCCCGATTTAAATAAATGTTTAGAGAACGATTCTAAAGCTGACATGTTTAACGTATTGTCTCTGAATTGTTGTGGACTCAAAAATAAATTGCAATATCCGGAATTTCAGGAACTTTTGTGTGCTAATATCATATGTTTAGTCGAATCAAAGACCGATGATACTGACGAAATTTTGCTGCCAGATTATATTTTTAAAATGAAAAATAGAAAAACATTTTCCTGTCGAAAGTCTGGTGGAATAGTATTAGGTTTCAGAGAGAAGTTTGAGGGTGATATAGAAGTAATTGAAACTGAAAATAAGTTTGTATTGTGGTGCAAAATATCATCAAAATTTATGAAACTAAACTCTGACCTGTTATTAGGTATAGTGTATATTCCACCAGAATACTCTCGCTATTCATCTCCTGACGCATTTAGTCAAATTGAAAACGAATACTTAGAATTTACTGAAAAATTTAAAAATATTTGCCTAATCGGGGACTTTAATGCAAGAACAGCAGAGGATGACGAATTCATTACATTAGATGAAAATACCCTCTTTGAAACCTTTGATGATTTTATTGAAAATGCCCCAAGTGTGCTACAGCAGTTAAATCTACCTTTAAAACGAAACAATGTGGACAAATGTAAAAACCCCTATGGCAATCTTTTACTTAACTTATGTAAGGGGAATGGTTTGTTTATTGTAAACGGAAGAATAGGTGACAATAAAGAAGGTCATTTGACATGTCGAAATGCAAGCGTAGTAGATTATACTATTTGTAACTCAGAATTTTTTAAAAACATTGTAAATATGAGTATTTTAGATTTTTCAAGACTATTTTCCGATGTTCATTCACCGCTTCGTGTTAGAATTAGTCTGTCTCAACCGATTAGGGAAGAAAAAACCGATTCAACAAATAATCAAAGTTTTAAAAACTTACAAAATATAAAAAAATGGAATCCGTTAAAGGCCCAAGAGTTCATAGAAAACATAAATGTCAACAATTTCAATGATCTTTCTGAAAAGCTCAATAATATTAATCCGGAAGAAATAAACCAGGATTTCATTAACACTTGCACTTCAGATTTATACCACTTATTTATTTCAGCAGCAAAGAACACATTTGGAACTCGTTCCGTCTATAAGGGAAAACCAAAAATAGTAAAGGGGGATAAACCGTGGTTCAATTTAGATTGCAAATTTGCGCGACAAAATTACCGAAAATTAAAACGAAAGAAAAAATTATACCCTTGGCAAATTACATCTGAAGAAGTAAATAACGCTGAAAAACACTATAAAAAAACTTTAGACAGCAATCTGAAAAAACACCGTAAGGAAATGTCTAGGCGTATGAAATTTTTACGGAAAAATGATCCGAAAGAATATTGGAAAATTTTAAATACTGGAAAGGCTACTAAACAACCCGATATTGAATTTAAAGAACTTTTTAATTTCTTCAAAGACTTGAATACTTTAAAGGAAACCAATGAACCGGAAAACACATTGTACATTGATCCAACAATCACAGCCGAATTAAATGAAAATATAAATTCTCCCATTACGAAAGATGAAATCTTTAAAGGGATAAAAAACCTTAAAAACAATAAAGCCTTTGGCGATGACCAAGTTATCAATGAATATATGAAAACTACTAGGAATCAGTTTGTTGATATTTACGA
>MJUT01046549.1:632270-735677 GCA_002080005.1 Gigantidas platifrons | reverse complement strand
ACATAAAGCAAAACAATAATCTTGAGAACAAGGAATGGAAATGCAATTACAACACATGTATGTATGATATGAATCATCATCTTCACATGCAGATTCAAACAATTACAAATTTTCGTACCTCAAACTTTTTATTACGTTTGAAGCTTAGCTCTGGGGTCCAAAGTTTAACGTTGGCTGCTTTAGGGAAAAGGTTAAATAATCAGCTGTTCTCAGAACCAGTTACGGAAATACTTTTGTGAATGTCATGAATGTTAATTGTGATATACAGATTCAAAACTGCACAAATGAAGACTCCATGGTCTAAGGAAACCAAGTTCTTCGTTCCAAAGATTAACATAGAATGCAAAGGGGAAAACTTTATATGAATTATTTTTTTCTTAGGAACCAATAATAGAAACGTAATTGTATATTTGATATGACGTAAAATTGCAAACATAATTTTACAGCACAAAATATGTTATGGTCTATTTAGTTCTGGTGGGTTTTTATAACATGCTACGACAGACAATATGATAAATATCATGTACCAGGTGACTGATTAAAGACTCCTTTGATCATAAACTACTTGTTCTTTAAAAATAATAAAATGCACGTGAAACGCTCCCATATTCAGAAAAATCATTTTTTATTTTCTTGTATCTTTTATCATAAATCAATAAACAGTAGTGTAATATTTAAACAGATATTAGTTTGTCCTTTAATAATGCCTACTTAACGACAATTTTATATATAAGACGTGGTGCTTTTTTCATAAGGTTTTGGCAAACAAAAAAAGATAGAATGAATGGCCACCATTTAAAGGATAATGAATGACATAACAATCGATGTCACATGCAGAGAAGGTGTAAATAAAATATGTGTGCCCAAGTCCGATGAGATTTTAAAGGGAAAAAAACAACAGTACATATACGTATGTAAATCGAACGAGGCGAACTCACACACAACCGTTGAGTAAGTACCAGTGTTCCATTGATGGTATCCACCGTTAAGTCCAGGTTAGAGATAGCGACAGAGAGAACAACATGTCAGAAATATAGCAATCAGAAACATAAAATACGTCTTGAAAAAAAGCAATTCATGGCAAAAAATTTCTATTTCAGGAAGTGAAATACATTTTCTCGGCATTGTTCAGACTTCACTGTCAGTTGTTTTAAGGAAGATATTTACGTCTAATGTGCCCATCTGCAGTGTTTAAGTAAACTTAATCACGTGTCATGTGGCGTCATTGTTTACGTCATGATGTGTCATCAGTCTTATACCCAAAAACATTAACACCCTTCCATATGACATCCCTCCTTATATCTGTAATAAGAAAAGTTTAACGATATCAAAGGTTAATCAAAAGTCGCTACTCGAAGAAGTGCAGACAATGTAATGGTCAAAAGGAAAACCAAAGATCGAGCAACACTAACCCTACCAAAAACCAGGGTGAACTCATGTGCTCCGGAAGGGTAAGCAGTTCCTACTCCACATGTGGCACCCGTCGTGTTACTCTTGTAACAAACCTGGTGATAAATCATGGATGAGGAAAGTACCAGATTGTGATTACGACGAACGGAATATAACCGTGGTCATTTCTGACACAGATATTCCGTAATAGCTAACCATGTCGTGGTGGCGACTGTAAATCTTTCAAAGTGATGACTTTGACTTAACCACTAGGAACACTTTGTTCAGTATCTTTCTTGTTAGCAGTGCACGTATTTACAATGTATTTTTTATATTTGCTGCATTGATAGATTTGATTCTTTTTTTTTTAATATCAAGTCGGTAAAAGAGCTCATGACAGCTTATGTTTTATATTTGTATTGGGAATATACAAAGAAAGATCGCTTTAATTAAACTTACTGTAGATAAGACAATTACGAATGTTCTACCTCCTCAAGTTGCTAATTTCGGCGAACGAGGCACAAATGAGACAACTCGCGACCGCTTTTGGAGAAAATTCTAGTTCTAAATCACATTGTAAGGCTGGAAAGCAAGTTGATACGTACCGATATATTATCGGGGATTTCCCCAAGTGGGATCAGAGAAAAATCTGTAGAAGGACGAATGGACGTAAACAACCTTCTCATTTATATCATAGTGAACTGCACTAAGGGGCTTGTATTGTAAACACCAGAGGGTACTAAATCTATATTAATAATTTATCTTAATTAGATATAAGTAATGCTTCTACAATAGTATTACTTAAAATAATTGGAAAAATACAAAGGTAGGAAAAACAATTAATATAAAATGGGGGTCTTGTTTCCAAGTACGAGTGCTCCATTTGTAAGAACAAGGGTTCGTTTAAATCATCTAATGGGAGCACTGTGATTGTTTTCGTGTTTCCATTTATTATTGCATCCGTTCATTGTGTCTTAATTATTGATCATGGAGTCAGTAACCTGTGGCAGGTCAGTGGTTTTCTCCGGTTTCCTCCTCTAATAGAACTGATCGCCATGGTATAACTGAAATATTGTTGAAAGTGGCATTAAGCACCACAACCCTAACCCTAGATCATGGATTTGACAAAGCAAATTGTAATAAGAACAAGACGTTATTTTATTTAAATTTAACATATATTATATATTTTGTGTATTTGCACGTAATATTTTTCTCCATTTCACTCGTCATGTATCAAGTATTTTATTTCCATGTGTAGACAAAGTTTACTATGTTTGTATAGAATTAATAGGTTGTTCACAAATTTGACTTTTCCCCTCTAATATTAAACAATTTCAAATTATCGTTTTTTTAAGACACTAATATTTGCATCTCACGTTAAATGTATAATTCTTGATTTAATACCTGTTCCATCAAATCAGTTCAACAGTTATGTTGCAGTGCTCAAAATAGTTCGAACATTCCAAGATGGCAGAATCGGAAGTAAAACCGTGTAAGTTTTCACGCACATTCCTAAAACAGGTGGAATAAGTTGTCAATCAGTTGATACGATTCTGTGTTTAATTATTTCCTGTTTGATTTTTTTTTTGATTTATAGCTTTTCGAACAGTCTGATTTCACATTTAAATGTAAATCAAAAACGAAATTTGTTTTGGTAAATTTCCTACCATTGATTTCTATAATTAGATTAATCCGCATCATTGCCTCTTAAAGTGAATGAATAAGTTTCCACAGTTTTCACAGACAGGACCAAGACAACAGTTAACACAAACACCGTATAGTTTCTGTAAACAGCCACAGTTGATTTCTAAGACCCTGAACATTGGCGTTACACACCATACGTGCAAGAAAGCAATATAGCCAAACTCACATCCCCACTCCATGGCTATACAGATTCCACAACACGTGGTCAAGATGATGTAACACAACCTTTTCCAAAAATTGAAGAATGTGTATGAAAACTTCCAGACACAATTTAAGCTGTGGATACTATCCGGTTCTCCAAAGATATCTTCAAAATCAACCTGTAAAACAGAAGATTATAATCAAACATCACGAATTGTTTTTACCCTTCATGGTTTTGATAGAAATTAGGTATTACAATGTACATTATCAAAACCGATCCTGACTGTAGAAATAATCAGATGTTTTGGGTAATTTACCTAAATAATCAAGTCGTTTTATTCCGATTCTCTTTGGTCGCTAAATCGTAAGACGATTGTCGATAGAGGGCGCAGTAATCATTCGAGTTATGGATAAGGAATAGGAAATAACTCTACTCTCATCTCAAAGATCAGACAAAACAGTAACTTTTGTTATTCTTTATCTTATTATATTATGAAATTCCCAGTATGCTTCATCTACAGAATATTAGTAATAGAAGAAGAAGAACACTTCATCCTTGATTGCAAAATTATACACTAGGATGACGTACATTACAACTTTCACTGTATACATTATTGCAAACTCCTGTCACTTCTGAGCAAAAGAACATCATATATTATTATACCTTACATTATATTTTATATATAAAATAAAAGTGATGTTTTTACAAAATTGGTACCCCAGGGAAACATCACTGTTGTTCACCGGTCGACAAATGTTATGTTCCATGTCTGTCCGGAAATGTATCCGTTTTTGCATTCCGGAATTACAATCTTGACCGGAAGTTAAAAACACAAATATGAAGTTTATGAAAACACAAGAAAAAAACACACAGTGTTTATTGCATCCAACATTATCATAAATAGAGTGTCGGTATAATAAAGCAATTATTGCCTGCACTTGCGGTGAACATCATATTGTTCATCCGAGGGGTGTTGTTTTCCCGAGGGCTTTAGGGCAGGCAATAATTGTATAATGTTTCCTTTTCAAAATCAGTCTTTAGAAATGACGAGGGGAGACCATGATTTTTTGCTTCAGACATCAATATATTTATTTATTTTGAATGTCACTAGATACATAGTGATGTTTATATATATAACTACGTGTACATCCATACGTTACTATCAATATTAACAAAGATCCGTGAGTGTAAAATTAAGGGAATTCACATTTGAGTGAATGTGATGGCTAAGAGTTTGGTCACATGTCATGAGATTAATCGGGCTGTTTATTTCTTAAGAAAAAAAAATGTTTTGAATGCGGACAAGTTTTAAAAAAGACACAGACAAAATAGAATTAAATAGATTAAGCGCCACTAATAACTACCGGTATATGTAACATACATTTTTTTAGAAAATGTATGCAGAAAATATTTTGCATTTGAATGTAAATCTACCCGAGATCTGAAATCATCTGAAATAAAGTGTGTGATATTCCACTTGAAAATAATATTATTGATTCATGCTTTTATTTCACATTGATTAAAGAATATAGATGACAATGCTCATCGAATTCGCTTATATCATAGATTTCCTTGCCCATTACGGAATAGGCTGACAGGTCAGGCGATTGGAATTGTCTTGAATGTGTGTATATTTTTATCTTTAGCTTATCAAAAGAATAAATCTATAAATTCTACATAAGATGGTTTTTTACAGCATAATCCATACTGTTGTACTGTTTATTTTGACAACCGTTTTTGTTTACACAAAATGTTCGTGAGGACATTTAACATGTAGCTAATTACTTCTGATATCAAAGACTTTCGTTCTAAATAATTAATGGCATGGCTAATTAAAGAGTTATTGACTGTAACCAATAGTGTTAATATAATCCACTAATAAAAATATAAGATGTACTAATCGAACCGATCGATCTGTCTTATGAGACTCCTTCTACAAATTTGACGATTTTTTTTTACCAAAACCAGTTTTAACCCAAAAATGAATAAGTGTGCAGTTTGTGAAGAAACTATGTATAAACTGGTTGTAGATATATATAAAATAATTAATTTTGTGCTCGTCTTTTTCGAGCAATGTCAATATCGACATAACATTTCAGTAAGTGAGCGAGTGATTGTTGTTTTACGCCAAGTGAGCAAATGTTCCAGCCATATCATGGAGAGAGCGAGTTACATTTTGATGAGACCTTGATGATGTCCGTTCTGCATTATACAAACGCACTTAGCTTGATTTGCATAGTGCTAGCTCACTGGAACAACAATGCACTGGTAAATTTGTCTCTCCACTCGATCGGTCACATTATCCCGATCCAGAGTCCATCAGTCTTTGCTCCTATTACTTAATATTGCGTGCTTAGTCGAGAAGCAGCAAATTCCAATTTTATAGTCTTTGATTTGACCGTACCGGGTTCCAACCCAAGATCTACCACACAACATTTGCGAACTTTTAAGTTTTTATCATGATTTTTCCTGGAAATTCCTATATTTGCACTTAAAAACAGATCAATTGCCTTCACTTTATGTCATTTATGATAGTTTTACAATATCACCATTAGAGGAAGATCATTCATAAAATATGCATTGGTCGCTCACTCAATAATCAACAATGTCCATCAACTACATGTAATTGTCTTGTGAATACTACCTTCAGATGGTTGTTGATATTGTTAGGATCCCTGTTCTCTAAATCTAATTTACTATTATCAGCAGCAGTGGCAGCATCTTTAATTTCGTCCTCCATTTTTCAAATATCAATAATTCACTTTAATTAATTCCGATACAATATTAATAAAGTTTGAAGCCAAGAATGTGAAATTTGTCTATTTGTGGATTATATACCATCATAGAAATCCTATGTGCAAATAAGACTCTATAATGCTTAAATTAAGGTGTGACAATACAGAATTTGCGACTTTTTAGGTGTTGTAATTAGGCAGATATCTGGGGTCAAATAATCAAATCATAGAAAGGAGACTAATTATTATAATTCATGAAATAGTTTACCAAAAACAAAATAGGTCACGCTAGATATAAACCACAATTTTTTCGTCATATATTTTCATCGACAGCTATTAAAAGACTTTATATTAAGAAAAAAAATATTATCAAAAGAAAATAATAAAAATATACATCCACTATCAGGATATTTCAGGATAAAATGGAGAGTCTCTCATCGTGGAAGTGTTATAGAAAATATTAAACAAAATTGCATTATCGATAGAGCCACCACTATAATTCACACGTACTCGACATGGTCCTTTGTTGTACAAGGATGTCACCGCAAGTAATCAAGATCAGCGTTTTTCAAGAAGTATTTTTCTTGGGTATGTCATCTATTTTTAATTTGATATGATTTTGATTGTGTTTAACGCCACTTTCAGCAATACTTCAGCTATATCATGGTGACCAGTTTTAGTGGTGGAAGAAGCCGGAGTACCCGGAGAGAACCACCGACTATGGGCAAGCAACTGGTAAACTTTATCACTTGCGACTGCGAGTCGAGTGCACTTTTTTGTAATTTACAAAGCCGGGCGCGAACCCACACCGTATTGGTGATAGGCTTGTATGAGTTGTTAAGTAATCCATCTACCTAACTCATTGAGGCACACGGGCCCGGTATGGCATCTACACTACAATTGTAAATTGTTTATTTATAAAGATACATGTTTGTATTTTTGCTTATTACATCAGCGATGAATTTAAAAAAAGAAAAACGTGTAAATTGTTTGAAAATCGGATTAGAAACCGCGAAATTATGACTGATTTTAAGCAACCTAATTATGAAAATATGCATTACCGGTATTGCACATGTTTTTGATTCATATTTGCGCACCTTTCCTGTAATCTCCGGATGATGAATATCAAACCACAAAAATTACATTTAATACAAAACATACAAGTGGGATCGGTATGCGTGACAGTGGATGGCGATTTTGACATGACTGGTTTTAATTGGATTATGGAGTTATATTTATAATTAAAATGTAGGCGCAAATAAGCTGTTAAAGATACATGCACCTGTAAAAACAACAGCACATGATAGATGAAAATACATGCGTGTATCTTCCCAATTTAAAGGAAATGCTAATAAAACTCGAAATGTCGGTTTTTGCAGGTGTGTATCACTTGGTAATTATGTACACATCCGGTACGATGAAGTGACACTTCGTGAAGGCTCGTAAAATTCCGTTTATTGCTGATCGTGACATTCACTGGTCGTTGGCTATGGAACACTCAGCAATCAGCGTCATATCGAATTTAGCAAATACTTGACAGGTCGGCGGGCATCATTACATGTAATCTTCACATTCTTCGTCCTCTCTCCATCTATAATACCTAAATACTCTCATTAAGTTATTTCTAATAGCTCATTTATACTCGTGGTGCACAGCAGGAATCATTTTATCCCCTGCAGGTTGTCATGATTGATTGATTGTTGTTTGACGCCCAACGAACTGTATTTCAGCCATATTCAGGACGAAAACACGTGCAATAATATATAAAACTATATAAAAATGAGGTAAGGGTCAACCGGGTCAACGACTTTTGATTCCACTAAAAAAAAGTATAGAGAGTTTGTTAGAGACGAAGAATGTAGCCTTTTATTGCGGCTACAATTCGCATACCCTTTTCCGAAATCTACAAAAGAGGTCTTTAGTGTCCAGGGAACGTGGAACTCTCAAAACATGTTACCCACTATGGCCCACGGTCATCCTTTCCGTATAAAAACCTGTCATGGCTGTCAACCACTCCAATCAAGAGGACTATTCCTACGGCCACACAAGGACGCACTAGATTGCTCTGGGGGATTGAGCCCTGGATTCGTGCCACACACCCAGTGAACGCCATTTTCTGAGAGATTAAGCCACATCGTATATTTATCCATCTGGTGTTGCCCAGGACTACCAAATAACAACCATGTCTAAATTGTTGTGTATCATTTCTTATGAATTAAGATCATACAAAATACTGACGTTTTGTGGGTTTATTTTAAATATATCAGTCAAATGAAAACTTCTAGTAAATTTTGAATTATCTCCCTTTTACCACTACAGTTGTGTAATATGGCTATCGATTGATAGTATTATTTTACATTACAAATGTCCCACTCCCCAGTTAGTGAACATTCTCAGTTGTTTGATAATGAGCTAGCATGGAGTGAAGTGTGTCAGGACGTCTGTTTTTCCAACAAAAGAATAGTGATAAAACATGTCATCCCGGTATAATGCGTGCGTCCGTCGCATGACATGTGCATGTAATTCATGTATCATTAGACATACCATGTGTATATTTGATCAGATACATGTATATCGATTCGACCATTAGCGTTCGTGCTATTTTTTTTTTCTAATTTGTCAGTAAATTACAGTATCTTATTCACTAGCATGTCTTTCGTGTAAGCATTTTGTTAAGTAACGTAATTTTTTTAATCAGATATTTTTACACGATATGAACACGATTATGAACAATTTCGGCTTTGTAAATTGTTACTACATGTGCAGAGCGTACCATGGCATTTATGGATAGATATTTTGGTATAATAAAAACACAATCAATCAATAAATCAATCAAATATAAGTCGAACTGTTTTTTAGATTTATCACCTTATTCTGCTTTGTGAAGTGTAAAATTCGATTTATTCTGTTTTTGTTTGTTGTTTCTCTTTTTTCCTCAAATTTACAATAAAATCTGTGTCACTTTATTTCATATAAAAAAAATGTTCCATGCAATATTTCACAATTCTAACCCTGTAAGGAGCCATTAACTACCTACTCGGTAACAATATACTTGTAAAACGAATCCTCACAAAAATACATAGAAACAAATTAAAAAAACTATTTGTATATTTATAATAAATTCACTAGCATGTCTTTCAGGTTAGCCTTTGGTCGCTTGCACATTTTTCTTATAAATTAAAGGGGCCGTCATGGTCGTGATCGTATGGTGGTTGGATTTACAACTACCTATGCTATCAGTGCATATCACCACTAAAGTTGTGAGTTTGAATCCTGCCCATGGCTTGATACAACATCAATTGATAAAGTTTGTCAGTAACTAGTGGCAGGTTGGTAGCATTATCCGGGTCCTCCGGTTTCCTCCACCAATAAAACTGACCGCCACCAAATAGCTGAAATATTGTTGAAAGTGGCGTTAAACACCATAATCCCTAATCCAAAGTGCAGCAGCTCTTAATGAACAACAGCTTATTACTAGAAATGGTCGTTGTTGGCTTAGAAAATAGAAAGGGTATAGAGTGAGTGAGTTATTGTTGTTTAACGCCACATCAGAAATTTGTCAGTTATATCATGGCGAGAACAAATTACATATCAATGAGATGATGATGATGTAGTCCGCTTTTTACTAGATTTGATTTCATTTTGGTTTGATTTTTGGTGTTTTAACGCCACTTTCAACAATATTTCAACTATATCATGGCGACCAGTTTTAGTGGTGGAGGAAGCAGGAGAGAACCACCGACCATGGGCAAGTAACTGGTAAACTTTATCACTTGCGGCAGCGAGTCGAGTGCACCTTTTTTTGTAATTTACAATGCCGGGCGCGAACCCACGCCGTATTGGTGATAGGCTTGTAGGAGTTGTTAGATCCAGCGACCTAACTCATTGAGCCACCCGGGTCCCTCTTTTACTAGATCAATACGCTGAGTTGGAATATTATATAGTGTTAGCTCACTGAAACAACAGTCCACGAGTACACATGTGGTTCCACTCGGATACTTTATCCTTATTCCGAACCAACCAGTCTTTGCTCTTACTCCATAATGTTGCTTGCCTAGCTTAGAAGTAACAAATACCAATGTTATAAGATTTTGGTTTGCCCCGACTGGGGTTCGAACCCAACATCTACCACATTCGAGGCATGCATGACAACCATTTCACCACCGATGCCTTTAAAAATCAATAGCAAAAAAATCCGATTCTTTTACATGTGGCAATCAAAATATCCGACTAGAGGCTTTTCCCCGTGAACCGTTCACCCATATACTGATTTATTGTTTGGAAACTTTTTTCCTGCACGAGCGTCATAATTGCAATGATACACACTTGACGCTAGACAGTCGAGTTATGTCCCCTGAATCAAATAAACAGTAATCGTAAATAAAATCAATGAAACAACAAATGCAAAAGAAATAAACTGACAAACTAAAATAGACAACAAAAACTTCTATATAAAACCGCGTGTGGGAACAGGTGAATGTCATTCCGTCTTCTGTGGATTGTTAAATGTGTTGGTGCTGTAGATATCTAGCCCAGTGTGATGTGTGATATTGTATTTAGTTACACTATTGGTCGGCATTAGGGCTTTACTGATCCTTATGTTTATGTTTACGCTGTTTACGGATTCTGATTAACCCTTTGGTATTTTCAAGCTCTTCTTGATCGAATGAATACTTTATATTGTATATGTGTTGTGTTATTTGTATAACCGTTGAATAGTGAGTACGGAGGGTTGTATTTCCTTTACCTGGCTTTATCCTGACAGACTGTCGCTCCTTTACATGAAGTCTAAAAACGTTACCAGCTTTTCACACGATGGGTGTCTTGAGATCAGATTTTTGGCAGAAGAACAACCGTCTTTCACAAGAATCAAAATCATTGTAATAATTGTAAAAATAAATCATTGTAATAATTGTAAAAATAAATCATTGTAATAATTGTAAAAATAAATCATTGTAATAATTGTGAAAAACCATTGTAATATGATAATTTATCACAGAACGTTGTTTTTTATGTGTTCAGAAAAAAAAACACCTTGGAATAAAATAAAAGTATGTATGTGTGCAGATCTTGGTAGAGGGCCTGTTTATTAGTACGGAATTTGGATTAACATTCCATTTATAATAATTCCTTTCAAAAGTTAAAGAAATGTATTTATGATACATTGCATCATCATCGGCGGGAATTTCCATCCTATAATATGTGTCAAGCCCAATATGAGGTACTTCTGTCTAGTTAAACTCTCTGTATAAAGTTTGCTTTAGAAAAATTAATTATAAATGACAATACACATTCAAGATCATAACATTTAGAAACCATCGATACCATTACAAACTTTATATGAATGGGGCTTAAATCGCTAAAGGAAGATTTTATTATTTGAACCAGATTTAAGTCTTTCAGTAACACAATAGAGTTTTAATCTTGTTTTGTAATGTTTTGGTTGTAGCTATAGTACTCCTCCCAATGGAGAGCATTAATTAAAGGACGTAACTAAGTGGTCAGTATTTTGTATTTGTCACTATAAACAGCCCACAGTATGATTGTCATGGGTGACCTTAATACCTTTTAGCAAGTAGTACAAAACAAACACACTTTTATAATTAACAATTGAGTGAACATTCAATATTTAATACGGTGTTTTGTTTACTGGTCAAATATTGACCGTTAAATCCATATTAGAAGCAACTGACCGTGTCAAAATATTTTAAAATGCCCACTTGCACAATAAAAATCAATTAAATTCTCAGGGATTTTCAAGTGTATTTTATCTATATATAGTATATATAGTCTTAATGGTAAATTTTAGAGAGAGAGAAAAAAAAACAGATTTAGTGTCCGTAATTTAAAAAAAAAGTATATCACATTCCAATTAAATGAAGCTAACTATGTCAAATTAAGATAAATTACTAGAAAATAATGGTTTGAAGACAATAAATAATCACATTTATTTATGTCAAGAAAGAAGAAAGTTATTTTAAAACGAACACATCTTGGTGTTAAACCTTTTGGTCTATTTCTATTTTTATGACAGTATTTTTCGGAATATTATATTTTGATTGTTTCTACTCTGGCTTTTCGATGTTGTTGATGTTTTATTTATTTAAATATCCTTTTTGTGTTCATAATTAGACCGGGAGTCCTGTCTATTGAAAGTTACTTGGCCTGCAGTTGAGACGTATTCTTTACTTCTGTCCATAAATACTACTTTTGGGCATGTATTTCTATTGGCAGTATATGACTTAATTATTAATTAAAAGACGTCACGTACAATTCGTATCATCAAGATGAATATGAAAGACCTGAGATATTGTATTTTAACATCGAAAAAATGGTTTTCTCAGGGTACTTCGGTTTTCTCCACCAATAAAACTGACTGCCACGATATAGCTGAAATATAGTTGAAAGTGACGTTAAACACCACAACCATAACCCGTAACCTCCAAAAAAATATCAAACAGTGATGATCAATAGCATTAAACCATACCAACACAAAGCACCATCCCGTCTTATCAGCTCAAACTTCTAAACTCAAAGGAGAAAACTATGACAGAACGTCATCGAAGTCTAGGTGCTTGGTTGCGACAAGAAGAAAAAGGTGGAAGTTTTCCAATAAATCAATTTATGGAGCTCTGACCGCCGTTTTGGCAACTTGATTCCACTTGGTCAAATGATAAAAAATGGGTTCAACAGATTTGTCATATCTATGGTCTCCATTTGTCATATCTGGGTCATTTTTGGTCTGGCAGTGCGTCGGGATTTAATATCTATGGCGAACACTCCCGAGTAAGCGCTTCATCAGGAATTTGATATATTTGATATATTCTAGCATTGAATATGAAATAAAATTGTTTGCAAACAACACCAAATATGGACCGAAAATATAACCATGTTTTAGTATAATATCACACTGTCAGTAAAATTGCAAATGTCATGATGATTGAAGTACGAAAACAATATTCATAAACTGTCTGTGTTTTTAATATAATACTGATTTTCATAAGATTTCCAAAAAAAAAGGTAGACACCATCACAACTTTGATATAGTATTGATTTGATTGATTTTTGGTGTTTTAACGCCACTTTCAACACTATTTCAGCTATATCATGGCGACCAGTTTTAGTGATGGAGGAAGCCGGAGTACCCGGAGAAAACCACCGACCATGGGAAAGCAACAGGTAAACTTTATCACATGCTGCTGCGAGTCGAGTGCACACTTTTTGTAATTTACAAAGCCGGGCACAAACCCATGCCGTATTGGTGATAGGCTTGTATGAGTTGTTAGATCCAACGACCTAACTCATTGAGCCACCGGGCCCCTTTTGATATAGTAACTGTACAATTCATTTAGGGAACCGTTACTATGGCCTTGTATAAACCGGTCGTAAAAGATCTCAATAAAATCCCATGCGAAATAAACTATGTGTTAAAATTGTCTATGTTTGTTTGTTGTTTATTCATAAGCCATTGCTGATCTTTAATTAAGTAAGTTTTTTTTTAAAGAGAAACTCAAAGAAAACTCTGAGCATAAATAACTATTGAGTAAACAAATGTCATGGGTTTGTCCAAAATCTTAGTGACAATATAATTAAAATGTCAGCCTCGTCATTCCCAAGAATCAAGATCAACAGACGTGTGGGAAGGTGTATTAAAAAAAACTTAATTACAAAAGAACAAATAATAAACGTACACAAAAAGCAGCACTATAAAATAGAAATATTTAATTTTATTTCAAAATAGGCATTTTAGATTAGCAATATAAATTTAAATTAATTTTCAATATGGATCACAGGTATGCTTTGTAGAAATTCGCGATCATCGCAATACGAAATATATTCCTCGCAAAAGTTCGAAAATTATTGCGAATTACTTCATTTTCTCAAGTTTTCCTACACGTATTATATTAGATATCAGATAACTCATTGCTTGCGTTCTTTTGAAGGAGAGAGTTATTATTAAAGTTTATCATTTTTTAAATGCATGGAATATCGATCCACAAGCTTCACAACACGGTACAACACAACAGTTAACAATGTTGGCGTAGATTCTCTGGCATAATCCACAGTTGATTTCAAAGATCTTCATGAGAGGTGAGATGATCCATATATGATAGAAAGCAATGTAGGCAAATTCACATCCCCATTCAGCAGCGATACAGATTCCATAAAATGTTGTCATGATGATGTAACACAACCTCTTCCACAATTCGAAACATTTGTGTGACAGTTTCCAGACGCAGTCAAGACTGTGTACTCCATCGGGTTCTCCAAATACATCGTTAAAGTGCAAAGTCTGAAAGAAAAAAATGTTTTGAATATTCAATCAAATTAGTACAAAGTTGTTCAATCTTGATGAAAAAATGAATTATACTGCAACCAGTGCATTTAATGCCTACATAAAAGTATACGTATAAACCTTTGCTTTGTACGTCTACTAGGTGTGTTAAGTTTCCTGGTACCCTGTCTCCTGCTTAAGAGGGGGGGGGGGCAATAAATACTGATCGAATGCGAACGGTTCTAAAGACCCCCCCCCATAGGAAAAATATCAATTGTTTTTGCCTTTTTGCGTTTAAATGTGACATACATGACATTGCAGTAAAACACAATATGCGAATATTGTCGGGAAATATAAAAAATATATCTGTACTCGCCAGAGACTCGCTTTTTCTTCCTGTTTCTAAGGCTCGTACAAATAAATTTTATAGTTTCCGATAATGTAAATACGTATATTGTCTATTTAAAAAAAAATAGGAATCATGAACACGTTTAAATTATTACCCTTTAATTAAGATTTGATTTGATTTTATTTTATTTATTGTGTTTAACGCCACTTTCAGCAATATTTCATGTATATCATGGTGACCAGTTTTAGTGGTGGAGGAAGCCGGAGTACCAGGAGAGGACCACCGACCATAGGCAAGCGACTGGTAAACTTTATCAGTTGCGGCTGCGAGTCGAATGCACCTTTTTATAATATACAAAGCCGGGCGCGAACCCATGTCGTATTGGTGATAGGCTTGTATGAGTTATTAGGTAATCCAACTACCTAACTCATTGGGCCACCCTTTTAATTAAGATGCTGTTTCAAAAGTTGCTGGGTTTTTACATCTTCACTTATGTTCCGGAATTAATCTGTTTCTAACAACAGTGGTACCAAGCTCAGCAGTATGGCTATAGTATTAGTGTTTAACGTCACTTTTAACAATATTTCAGTTATAGCACATGGCGATGTCGGCCAAGTGTAGCATGAGATTGTTGTCCATGATATAATTGTAAAACCGATTTGAGTGTCCGCGGGCCCAATATGGGCATATTTTCATTGTTTTTAGAAGAGTATTTATTATAATTTCGTGTCTATTCATACACACATTTTTTTTTTAAATACGATTATGACATACGTTGGTTATTGTTTTTAATCACATTTTTATTTTCAAAAAGGATCTGTTATGTATACCTATGAGCGGTGCTTAAAATATCACTATCAAAAAAGACCAGATAAGCCAAAACTCGTTATATTTCATTTAATGTAGGATTCTTCAAAAATTAATTCCGAATGTTTTAAATACCCCCCTTGGGAATTTACTAATGTTAATGCCGACAAGTATTTATAACAATTTAAATATATAATATTTTGCCCCAAACTCCAATCTCTGAACTCGTATGAACTCGTAGGGACAGTTTTAATTCATTTATTTCCTCATTCTAGCAATTTTTTGAATGTTTATAGTTTTTCCGTTTTGGACATGTATTTGAGAAAGTTAATAAATATATGAGGGAATAAGGCATGTCTACACATATTTTTTTAGTAAAAAATGATATTGATGCAAATGAATATGAGAGACTAGACAACTCTACATTTAGACACAAATTTGAAGTTATCACGGTTTTATATTTCAGTCACAGTAGAATCTTCAATATGAGGATGACTCGTTTCGTGATCAATTTTATATTTCGTACCCTTCATAATATTTAGCAGCGCTACAATGAAACCGACCCCCAAAAGTGTACTGGGTATTAATTGTAACACATTTTAAATGCATCAATTTCCTAATATCTTTACAACTTACTTTCTAATCATTTTCATTATTTATATATCCTTTCAACTATTTTTTTAATAGTACATGTAACATGTTGTAGAACAAGGGTCCTGAATATAGCTGAAAATTGCTCGCTGGACGTTAAACACCAATCAATCAATCAATTAAGTTCAAGATATCTAAAATTATATTAGAGTCATGTTGATTCAAGATGTCGGGAAACTTATTAGATCATAACCATGTGAATTTCGATAATTATGTCAAGAAAATGACACTCTTTTGGGTAGAAAAATGAAATATACAGACAATACTAGTAGTACGTACGTTGTCGGAAAATATATAATTTATTTGTACGAGCTTTAGAAACAGGTGGAAAAGTGAGCCTTTGGTGAATTTTTGGCCCAGTTTCGCGGCGAGTGCAAATGAATTATGTTTTTTCCGACGGTGTACGTATATTGTATTTATTCTGCAATGTCAGAAAGCCCAAGTAAATTGCCAAATTGTCTAAAAAGAGCAGAAACAAGAGTCGTTCTAATCGCTTTTTGGTGATGTTCTCTGTGAAATCTGCGCTTATACTGTTACTGTTTCATACCGTCGCTCAACTTTAATCAGGTACCAGAACAATATATATATATTGGTCAGTGATCGCATATAATACAACAATTATCAAATCAATGTAATTTTGACTGATGAAATAGAGCAAATGCATGATGAATATGTATATTTAAATATGCATAAAAAGTTAAAGAGTAAGTTAAGATTAATAATAAGAAATGTAATATTAAAATTGAGGAGAATAAACTTCAACCTAGTGACATCCTAGATTATTTGCAAATCTCCAAAAGCCATGAATCCTATATTACTTGAAGGGGGATATTATTCATCAGTTATGGAGTGAGTCTTTGGTGAGGTTAATATACAATTGGGCATTATGTATATACTGTATTAAATATTTTTTGTTTATCCTGCAATCGTGTGAGTTTGAGTACAAATACAATGTTCAAATAAACTTCAGTGTTATTTACGTAGCCATTGACCTAATACAGCTTTTCTGGTACCTGGGCCATGTAGAACGCGCGGTAAGAAACGACACGTTGTGATAGAGGACACCTTTGAAAACAATCAAAACGACACATGTTTCTGCTCTTTTAAGTAAAATTTGCGTAGTTGTTTTGAACCTTGTGGCGTTCTAGGATACCCGGTACTAGTAAACACAATAAACGTACATTGTCGGTACAAATAAAAATATATTTGCACTCGCTTCGCAACAAGTCAGCAAAGGCTGGAAAAAGGTTCAATTTTCTACTGTTTCTATACTCGTATAAATAAATTTTATACATTTGTATGTTCCGACTATACACATATATCGCATAAATTAGCGCTAGCACTATCAAAATATACTTAATGCCAACGTTAAATGCATATCATATGCCATGCCGAAAGGAGGAACATCCAAGCGCCTGTTCACTTCCTCATTGTTTGTGGGAGCTGTTTGTATTGGTATACACGATATATTGAAATACAAAATACAAAAACAAATATACTATTAAAAGTGAAAAATTAATATTTAGAATAGCAATGCATTTTCTACATACCCCCAAATGTGCATTTATTCCATTTGGATCTCTGTTGACCATATCAATATCTCCGTCAGACATTTTTGCTTTTTTGAGGATAAGAGCTGCTTGCTACCTGTTAGGAATATTAGTGCTGTATTTCCAATAATTTAGTTTTACCTATTTATATATATTTGTGTTTTATTTACACCAGTGGACATGGCAATACGACCTTTGTAATGGCTACTCATAGTGACCAGCTTGACTTGTTTTGGTTTCTTTTTAATACATTGTTAAAAGCTTTGATTTATCTATTGTATACATAAATATATAAATTGTGTTCTCCATTTACAATTCTGAACATTGTTGATTTATGAGATTTATATGCTACATTTAAAGCATATTAAACAAGACATTCCAGTATTAGATTTAATTTTATAATTGGTTAAGTTATATTGAATATATTTTTGTACAATACAAAACTAGAGAAAATAAAGGCACACTCTATTTACAGTATTAAAACGTACATCATGTGCACTAGTATAAAGCACACTTACAGAAAGTGCTAGAACTCATATTTGCAGATAGTTCTTTCCAATACTACAACATAGAATCGGTAAACAGTACTACAACACATATTTTGAGTGCAGTACTACAACACACACTTTCCATACAATACCAAAGCGAGTGAGTGATTTTGTCTAAAGCAATTTGAGCAATTGTTTTAGCTATATCATTGCGCGAACAAGTTACTTTTCGATGAAGTGATGACTATGTCCGCTTTGTACTAGATCAACACTCTTAGGTGAATTTTGATAGTACTAGTTCACTGAAACATCAGTCCACGGGAAGACATATCGCTCCACTCGGACACATTATCCTGATTTCGAAACAACCATTTTTGCTCTTATTCCGAAATTGCATAGTAGAGAAGCTGCAAATGGTATTTATATATACAGTCTTTGATTTGACACGTCCGGGGGGCTCGGAATGTCCGATCTAACAACGCACATTTTGTATTTAGTGCTTCAACGCGCACTTTCCATGCATTACTACACAGCACACATTCTATTCACTATTACAACTCGCATTATGTATACAGTATTACAAAGTACCCTGTGGATGCAGTTTTGCAAATCGCATTTTGTATACAGTAAAACAAACCACACTTTGTATGCAGTTCTACAACTTGTTTAAAAAGGGTTAACAATGACCGCCATTAATGTTAAAGAAATCCAAATATAAATGTGTGTCCTAAACGACCACACTACTTATAATAGTAATGCAAATACCGTGTAAAACCAGCGGTACTTCGTGGTCGTTATCACTCACTGAAAACAAAAACCACGACAAATGATGATTGGCTTTTAGATTTTCAAAAACACAAAGTTGTTTTTTTAGTTCTTATTTTTTATGGTGACAACTTTGTTGAGTTCTAGTGACATCAATGATTTTGCTTTTCGGATTTTCTATTTGAAAACGCATAATTCCAGTGAGCTTTCATATTTATTTAATTGTTTGATACCTAAAATTCACAATTTTTGGTTTATATTTAATATAATTGTTCAGGTAAATATGTTGTGTATTGTCATTCTAATGCTTGGAAACAAAACGAGAAGGTTTACCATGGCGAGACCGTAGTAGGAAAATCCTTCCATTTTCATTAGTACTTTGCCGCACATCTCATTGCTTCCGTTTGATTAATGTTTATACACCTATGGCAGGTAGAATACTAATTCGAATTTTACCGACCACATCGGTGGTGTAATGATTAGCGTGCTCGCCTCGAGTGTGGTAGATCGTGGGTTCGAGCACCGGTCGGATCAAACCAAAGACTATGAAATTGGTATTTGTTGCTTCTCCGCTAACCACACAGCATTAAGGAGAAAGAGCAAAGACTTAATGGCTCGGAATCATGATAATGTGTCCGAGTGGAGCGACATGTCTACCAGCGGACTTCTGTTTTCTGTGAGCTAGCACTATAAAAATTCAACTCAACGTGTTGGTCTAGTATAAACTTTTTTACGCCACTTTCAACAATATTTCAGTTATTTTGTGGCGGTCAGTTTTATTGGTGGAGGAAACCGGAGTACCCGGAGAAAATCGCCGACTTGCCGTAAGTCACTGACAAACTTTATCACATAATGTTGTATCGAGTACACCTCGCTATGAACGGGGTTCGAACTCACAACTTTAGTGGAGATAGGCACATATTGCACAGGTAGTTGTAAATCCAAATACCATACGATCACACGACCACGATGTCCCCTTCAGCATTAGTTGAAGAATGTTGTGTGATATTTATTATCAATAAACTGCTTCCAATCAAAAGGATAAGGTTTAAGGAAAAGATAGAAGATACCAAAAGGGGATAATCATAAACCATAGTTCGAAAGACAGATTATTCAATTGTCCAAAGAAAAGATACAAAAAGGCAAACCAAATAGTGGTCAACAAAATCCTACACAGAAAACTAAACATTAAGCAATACAAATATCACTACAAAAAACGTGGGTGAGCTCAGGTTCTCCGGAAGGGTAAGCAGATCTTGCACCACTGGTAGCACCCGTCGTGTTACTCTTTTAAAAAAATGCGGTCATAAGTAATGAATGGGGAATGTACTTTTTGCTCTGTATTACGACCACGTGATATGGCTTAAAACTGTGTTCTCCGTTTGTTGAGTTGTCATACGACTCAAATATTAATACGATTAAAGACTTATCCTGTTTTAAGTCCTGCTATTTCTTTTCGTAGCAATTCAGTTATAGGATACAAACGAAGCATATAATGGGAAACAACCAATTATTTTATTTCGTTATACTTTGACATATTGCATCACAATGGTACATATAAATAAAATGAAATATCTTTCTTGTAAAGGTCCCAATTTTATAAATTAATTTTAACACATTCTTCTTAGAAATGTTCTGTGTATATTTAATTAATCCATTCTATTGACACACATGACTTCATTAGTTGACGCGTGGTTGGAGTTTCTCATTTTAGTAAAGAGTTCATCACTTTTTAAATGCATGGAATACCGCTCCTATAGCTTCACAACACGGTACAACACAGCAGTTCACAATGTTGGCGTAGATTCTCTGACATATTCCACAATTGATTTCAAAGACCTTCATGAGAGGTGAGATGATCCATATATGCCAGAAAGCAATGTAGGCAAATTCACATCCCCATTCAGCAGCGACACAGATACCACAAAGCGTGGTCAGGATGATGTAACATAACCTCTTCCACAATTCGAAGCATTTGTGTGACAGTTTCCATACGCAGTCAAGACTGTGTATTCCGTCGGGTTCTCCAAATACATCGTTGAAATGCAAAGTCTGAAATAAATTGCTTGAAATCAAATACTAGTACATTTTGTACATGGACATGTTTATTACTATTTATAGAAATAATATCAATTTCGATGGTGTTTGGAAAAATATATCAAGAAAAATAAATGAAATAATTCTGATACGAGTACTAGTATAAATATGCATAAAAGGTGACTGTGTGGGTCGCTTTGCACTGGAGATACTTGTATGCTGTGAGCTAGGTATTTCAACGCTTAGGCCAAATGACAAGTTTTATTTTACACCTAAACTACTGAAGATATACAATCAAACCTGTTCATGTAGTCACCTCTATTAAACAGTCCCCTGTATTAAAAAGTCACATTTTTTTCGTCCTGTCATAGAAAATTTCATATCAATTGAACCTCTTCTAAGAGGTCATCTGTCATATAAGGCCATTTTTTCTTTGTCCCAGAGGTGACCTCTTAATACAGGTTTGCAAGTAAATGTACAAAACAAAGAATTTCAGTGATTGTTTTTTAACGCCAAGTGGGCTTTTTTCAGCCCTAGAATGGCGAGAACACGTTACTTATGATGAAGAAGAGATGATCATGCCATTTTTTGTATGAAATCAACAGTCAGGCTAGAATTTTTTAAATGCTATAATTGGCATAAGCTCACTGAATCGTAGGATACACCTTAGTCAGAACATGTAGCAGCGTAACGTGAACATGACATGTTAAACTGGGTTACAATATATGGTCGTTTTGTTCCTTCTAGTTTATCTTTGCTTCAGATCATTGGAGCAGAAGAAGCTGCTATTCCGTCCGGAGCACCTGATTTCATCCCCGGTTTTTAAGTGTGGTTCATGTTGCTCAATCTTTAGTTTTCTGTGTAGATCGTTGTTGTTTTGCCATTGCATTGTGTTTCCTTCGTTTTGCGGCTTCTGATTATCCTTTTGGTACATTGTCAGTTTTTTCTTGCTGCATCACGAGACGCATAAAAATATTCATCTTAAAGTTTTCATGGTCCAAATAATTCTTTGTGTTTCTAAATCCATATCATAACACCGGAACACCACTAATGATGTTGGCATTATGGGTAGTAACCGTAAAATACCATACACGAAATTAGAGGTGAAAAGAAAATGTTGATTCACAAATCACAACTGATCATCATGATTGATAAACACGAGAACATATCAGTAACATTTTCAGATAAATGTTTAAATGTTTCTACATGAATATGACTATGCATAGGTGTCACCATTTATCAATATGACTATGTATTAGGTGTCACCATTTATCAATATGACTATGTATAGGTGTCACCATTTATCAATATGACTAAGTATTAGGTGTCACCATTTATCAATATGACTATGTATTAGGTGTCACCATTATGAATATGACTAAGTATTAGGTGTCACCATTTATAATCTTAGATGTTCGTGTGTTATCTTGCTACGCAATCGTATCATTTAGTTTTAAGTCACTGGATTTTTAACATTTAAAGTGACACGATAGGAGACACTAGCGGAGCAGGAATTGCTTTCCCTTCCAAGAGTTAACTCCCGTTTTTTTCCCTTTTCTTTTATTCGTATTGCTCTATCTTTAGTCATCTGTGTAGTGTTTTATAGATCACTGATCTTCGTGTTGTTTCCTTTCTTTGTATTGTCTGTCCTGCCTCGATTTACAGATTCTGATTACCGCCTTTGATATCTTAAAATGTCCCTATTGTCATAGTGGTTTAAAATTAATGGTTTAGAATGACAACCATCTCCTTCAGCTGTATGGCATGTGTTATGCAGAAAAGTATATTAAATTGTATAAGTATTTTATCTTATTATTTGCAATAGATAAAAGTCAGATTTGCACTGAAAAAACTACCATCAAGCTTGACATAAAAAAAATAAAGTTTTGAAACTGATAGCGATCTTAATTATGATAAAATAGAAAATAATCAAAATTCGAAAAATTACAATTATCGAAAGTTCTACATACCCCTAAATGGGCGTTAATTCCATTGGGATCTCTGTTGACCAAATCTATATCTCCGTCAGACATTTTTTATTATGAGGATAATACCTAGATTATAGTCCTGTTGATGTTAGAGAGAATATGCTTGTGTAAAATATTGTTGGTATTTTTTAATTTATAGGCGTTTTTTCGACAGTGGGCATGGTGATGGGGTCATTATTTAGCGGACATTGTCTGAGTATGTTTTCACTTGAGAGGTTTTTTGTTTGACTTGTTTGACCAAAGACCACTTTATGTATATGTTAAATATACTGAACGTATATGGTCTGTATGTACATAACAATATATATTTATATATTGATCTTGGAGATTTGAAAAAGATTAAAAAAAAACGTGAATTTTATTTATTAAATTTATCCCAAAAAATTACACCAATAACAACAACTTTTTTTTTTTACACCAATATCAACAAAAGGAACAATCAGCTCTCATCTCAACCCATGGAACATAAAAAAAAACCGAGACACTTGACGTCGGAAATCGAAGTTACGATTTTAAAGTCAAATAACATGTAGAATATATTATGCAGATCGTTGCACGACGTATGAGCGCATTGGTCCTACATTTGAGCGCAAAGAAATCCACGATTGAGCGAATTTTACCTTAGCTATTTACCTGAGAAAAAAAAATTATAAAACTTTTAAGAAATTATTATAAAAATGATCTTTAAACAATTATTAAAAATGATTTTGATAATGAAAAGAATAATTTAAAGATTTATTGATGTGTTTAAGCAAATACAGACAATTACATACATTAAAATTCGAGGTCTTGACAACCCCGCTACAGTCAGGCGCACCGAGAAGGAAAAACTTGCGTTTTCCTTAGAACAATACCGTAGGTTAGAGACAGGAGAAATTTCTAGAGCAACTTACATGAAGTCAGTGGGGTTAAAATTTTACGCAAGGACCGATTTGTAAGATTTTAGTGCTACTTTTATAGACATTTTTAAACATTCTTAAATCTATTTCATAAAACATTTTAAATAAAGACTATGATGTTTTTATGATGAGTTTTTAAGTGCTGTAATCTTTTATTATAAAGTGTATATATTTTTATTTCTATTTTTCACATTTTTAGATATTAAATTCCCCAGGTAAACCACAGGTAAAATGCGCTCAAAGGTAGGAAAGATTTGCGCTCAAACGTAACACACCTAAAATTGAAAATGCGCTCAAACGTAGTGCGCCCATGCAGATTAAGGATTATCAATTATCAGTGACGTTGTGAAGCCATGACCGGTTTTTTAATATGATCATATTTCCTCCAGTAACGGGTTTTATGCTAAAATATACAAAAATGTACATTTACTACCTATTGTTCATTATAGGGTGTTATACATTGTAAGTCAACATCACCACCAAACACAACACAAAGAACCACTCTAGTAAATTATAAAACAGAAAATAGAACCCAATAGAAACTAGGTCGTTGTTTTAGACAGGCACAAAACGAGGCGGGGTTTAAACCGGTTAATAAAAAATATATCCCCTGACCGTATGGATGACTAGATTTCTGTCAGAAAATAAAATAGATATCACAAGCAACAAAACTCTTATTCGCATCAACTCAAAAGGACCATAATAGACTTAATAACATCTACAATATCAGCCATGTGTTTTTTGTATGTGTTCAATGTTCAGTGGTTTTAGGTGAGAGATGGTTGTTCGAGTTGTTGACCTTCACTGTTTTAAACTCTCTTTTCCTAATTCACAGTACAAAACATTTTCTATGGATGCTCGGAGTTTTTTTTTAATATTTAGTCATTATTCTGCTTGGCCTACAAGTGTGGCAAGCAGTTCTCGTCAATTCTATATGTATACTTAGTTTGACATTATTTTGTTTAATTTACTAATTATAATTGATATAGCCTGTAAATTTGCTGTCATTTGATTTGTTTTATTTATGCTATTAACGTATTTGTATGGAGAGGGACTAGTAAGTTGTAAAAACTTGTTTCCAATCCAATTGTATATATATTGACAATAAAATCATTATAAAGTATAAAGTTCTATAAACTATCTTTTGAACAATTTACGCCCTGAGATCTAAAAAAAATAGAGATTAAAAAACCGTCAAAGAACACATTCAATTGAAAGTTACACCCTGAAATTTGTGCTCATTGTTGAGCGAATATATCCAACTAGCATCCTTAATCTGATTGTATTAACAGCTATTACAACAGCAGACATCACCATGTGGCAAGAGCTCAGGTGGCCAAACTATTTCATGAATATTCATTGGCAAAGTACTATATAAATGTCACTGAGGTTAATTATCATATCATATCATAAATAGGGGTCGTCGTGGTCGTGATCTTTTGGTTATTGGATTACAACTACCTATGCAATCAGTGGCCATCATCACTATCATTGTGAGTTCAAATGGAGCTCATGGTGAAGTGTACTCGATACAACATTATTTGATAAAATTTGGAAGCTACTTGCGGCAGGTCGATGGCTTAAACACCATATTATTAACCCTATTTAGCAATGTGTGGTTGGACAAATCACGTGACGTGAATGAGTGCATCGTGTGTGTGAGAATATCACGTTCCTTGCACGTGAACAGACACCTTGCAGCAGCTCCTTATGAGCAATAGTATGTTAGGAGTGGTCATCGGTGGCAGGTTGTAAGAAATGTATTACTAAGATCCGACTTTTCATGTGGCAATATTACAATATCCACCTATTGGTTCATCACTGTGGCACAATTTTACACACAAGATTTGTTGGTTGATAACTTACTGTACATGGTCCTGGGAGAGTAATTTTTTTATGAACACTCTCGCAGCTATATCATGACGAGAACACGTCCCATTCGATGTTATGATGACGATGATGTCCGCTTTGTATTAGTTGGATTTTTGTCGTGCTAGCTCACTGAGCTAACAGTCCGTGAGTAGACATGTCGAGCAACCCGGACATATTATCCTGATTCCTAGCCAACTCTCAGTTCTTAACACTGGGTGTTTAGCGAACAAGCAACAAATACCCATTTTATAGTCTGTTATTAACCAGTAGATTATATTATGAATACTACAGACTGATTTGTATTTATACAGCAAGAACATTATTTTGCTCTAAAATGTTTTGCCGGTCTATTATGGCTTCTACCGGTCCACTATGGCCATAATGGACCGACAGAAGGCAATAATGGACTAGTAAAAACATAATAGATCGGTTCATTATGGCCTTCTTCAAAAAGAGTGAAGATTATCTAAAATTGAAATTGACTGGTTAATAAAAGTATTAAGAAATTGGTGTTTTCATAATGGACCGGTTATATGCTCTCGGTTAAGTCATAATGGCCCTCGGAAGGTTGTTTTGGCCCTCGGCGTTGCCTCGGGCAAATACAACCTTCCTTGGGCCATTATAACTAACCTTGGAAATATAACCGGTCCATTATGAAAACACCTATTTATTAATACTATAATTATATGACCCGACAGTGGTTTGAACCCATGATCTATCGCACTCGTTGCAAGCACGCTAACCATTACACCACCGATGTGGTCTTACTTGAAGTTAAACAAAATCAACCAAATTCTTATTATTATTATATATTGTTTTGTTTGTTGTATGTATATAAAATGCATTGAAGCTTTTTTTACTTTCTGGTTTGAAGAAGTCCAGCAACTAATCATTGGAAAAATTCGCAAATTAAATAATATCACCCAAACAAAATGAAACAAATGCAAAGCAAGCTATAAGTTAGTACCCCAGATAACACTCCTAAAAGAGTGTGTGCATTGAATACTTCTGATAATAGTTGTACCAGTATGCACTCCAAATAATACAAGAAATACCCCACGTTTAAACAAGTCTCTTTTCATTCAAGAATAGAATGACTACATATCCACAAAACACCTAATTATCATTAAAAGAATCTGTCATGTTTTACTTTGTATAACTAGATAAGATTGTATAACCACGTTAGTTTGTATAACTATGTTAGTTTGTATAACCAAGTCAGTTTGAATAACCAGGCTAGTTTGTATAACAATGTTGGTTTGCATAACCAGTCTAATTTGTATAACCACGTTAATTTGTATCACCTGGCTAGTTTGCATAACCACGTTGGTTTGTATAACCACTTTAATTTGCATAACCTGGCTAGTTTGTATAACAACGTTGGTTTGTATAACCACACTAATTTGCATCACCAGGCTAGTTTGCATAGGGACGTTGGTTTGTATAACCAAGTTAATTTGTATATCAGGGTAGTTTGTATAACAACATTGGTTTGTATTACCACATCTATTTACATAACCAGGGTAGAATGTATAATCACGTTAGATTGTATAACCACATTAATTTGTATAACCAGGCTAATATAAATGCTGATAAACTCAAATAGAATGACATGTCTTAGATTTCCCATGTTCACTAAGCAACCACTTCGTAATAAAAAAAAATAATAATTCAGGTGACAAATAAAAACATATAATGAACGTTAACAATAACATTTTATTCATTTTTTTTTAAATAAAGTTGTAAATATCACATGATCGGTACAAATACAATTATTCAAAACGAATTTTATCACAAATACGACAGACTTTTTTCTGACAAAAGTTCTACAATCTGTGTACTGGTATATTTACTCCATACAACAGTTTCACGCATGGTTTCATTTTTGAAGCGTTGTTGGAAGTTCTAATTTTAGAAAACAGTTCATCACTTTTTAAAAGCATTGAATACCGCTCCTATAGCTTCACAACAAGGTACAACACAGCAATTTACACAGTTAGCGTAGATTCTCTGACAGATACCACAATTGATTTCAAAGATCTTCATGAGAGGTGAGATGATCCAAATATGCCAGAAAGCAATGTAGGCAAATTCACAGCCCCATTCAGCAGCGACACAGATACCACAAAGTGTGGTCATGATGATGTAACACAATCTCTTCCACAATTCGAAACATTTGTATGACAGTTTCCATACGCAGTCAAGACTGTGTACGCCATCAGGCTCTCCAAATACATCGTTGAAATGTAGAGTCTGAAATAAATAGCTTAAAATCAAATACATGTACATGTAGATTACTTATCGAAATATAAACAAACACGATGGTGTTTGGAAACATATATCAAGAAAAGATAAATGGTTGTATTACAGTGGAGATACTTGTATGCAGTGAGCTATGTATTTCAACACTTGTCCCAGATGACAAGTTTCATTTTAATCCTAAACAACTGAAGGTATACTTTAATTCATAGGACAATGTACGAAACAAAGCATTTCAGTAAATCGTGGATTGTTGTTAAACTCTATATTATGGCGAGAACGCGTTACTTGTGATGAGAATTTTTACAAGATCAACAGGCCGGACTGGATGTTTGTATTGCTATAGTCGGAATAAGATCACTGAAACGTAGGGTACACCCCAGTCCGAACATGTAGCGGTGTAACGTGGACATAACATGTTAAAATGGATTACAATATATTGATGTGTTGTTCTTCTAGTTTGACTCTGATTCGTTGGTTAATGCCTCCCAAGCCGCAAAACAAAATCAACGTTACGTTTTCATGGTCCAAATAATGTTTGTGTTAACTCCATATTATAATGCCGGGACTCCACTAATGACGTTGGCATTGTGGGTAATACCCTACAGGATGTAGATGTGAACAGAAAATGTTTATTTAACGAATCACTATTATAGCTGAAAATATTTTAATTGATAAACACGAGAACATATCAGTGACATTTCAGAAAGTATTTAGATAAATGTTTCTACATGTATATGAATATGTATGAGGTGTCACCATTTATAATCTAAGATGTTCATGTTATCTTCCTATGCCATCGTATCCTCTTTATTGCCACATTTTAGTTCAAGGCAATGGATTTGAAAAAAAAAAACACAACGGGTGCCGCTAGTGGAGCAGAAACTTCTTTTTCTTCCAAGAGCACCTGGTTCACTCCTGTACCTATTGAAGGTTATTGTAGGAATGTGTCGTCTGTACTAAATTAGATATCTACCTATTGAAGGTTATTGCAGGAATGTGTCGTCTGTACTAAATTATATATCTACCTATTGAAGGTTATTGCAGAAATGTGTCGTGTGTACTAAATTAGATATCTACCTATTGAAGGTTATTGCAGGAATGTGTCGTGTGTACTAAATTAGATATCTACCTATTGAAGATTATTACCTTTTAATTTTTAACAAATCTATTTTTAATTGAACTATATTTTGCTTTGGGGGGGGGGAGGGGTTCAAACTATGCAACTCGGCAAAAACAATTTTAATTAGAATTACATTTTGAAATTAAAAGCATTTGAATTTCGAATAGTTTTTTAATGTACGCTGTGCAATATGAATTGACATCATCATAATTAATAATGAGAATAATTTTTTTCTTATTTTAAACTATGCAATGATTAATGTGAATTTGAAAAAATGTATGAATTTGAATTGCATTTTCACATTAAAAAAACATTTGAATTTCGTATATTTATTTAATGCACGCTTTGAAATTTAGAAAGTGACATTATCAAAATTAACAATAATAATAATAATAATAATAATAATAATAAATAATATGTATCAAAACTACATACCCCTAAATGAGCATTAATTCCATTGGGATCTCTGTTGACCAAATCTATATCTCCGTCAGACATTTTTAATTATGAGGATAAGACCTAGATTATAGTCCTGCTGATGTTAGGAAGAATTTGCTTGTGTAAAAAACGGTTGGTGTTTTTAATTTATAGCTGTGTTTCCTACAGTGGTCATGGTGATTTAGCGGACATTGGCTGAGTATATTTTCACTTGAGAGGTTTTTGTTTGATTTGTTTGACCAAAGATCACTTTGTGTATATGTTAAATATACTGAACGTATATGGCCTGTATGTACATATGTACATAACAATATAGATATTGATCTTGGAGATTTGAAAAAGATGTGGAAATATTAAACATGAATTTCATCTGTTAAATGTATCAAAATAACAAAAGAAATGAATGTTTGTTTGCTTGATGGTGTTTAACGCCACCTTCAATAATATTTCAGTTATATCGTGGCGGTCAGTTTTATTGGTGGAGGAAACCGGAGAACCCGGAGAAAACCACGTATCTGTCGTAAGTCATTGACAAACTTTATCACATAATGTTGTACACCTCGCCCTGATCGAGATTCGAACTCACAACATCAATGGTGATAGGCACTGATTGCATATGTAGTTGTAAATCCAACTACCATACGATCACGGCCACGACAGTCCCAAGAAGTGAATGAAATATCATAAGGATATAAGACTATCCGATTGTGAATCTAATTCAATAATCGTACCATAATATGCTAAAAAATTTGTTTTTCTATGCATTATCAACAGAGGTATCAGAAGTGATGTTCAAAAATAACACCAATATCAACAAAAGTAACAATCACCACTCACGTCCACTCATGGAACATAAAAAAGACCGCTACCTCTGACTTCGGAAATCGGAGTTACGATTTTAAAGTCAAATATGGATATATTTTTATTATTATATCTATATTACACCTGTTAACAATTTACCTCTGGGTGCCAGGAAACCTCAAAGGTTTACAAATATTTACAATATGGATATATTGTGCAGATTAAAGATTAACAATTATCAGTGACGTTGTGAAGCCATGACCGGTCTTTTACCATGATCATATTTCCTCCAGTAACGGGTTTTATGCTAAAATATCCATTTACCTATTGTTCATTATAGGATGTTAAACATTGTAAGTCAACAATACCACCAAACACAACAAAAAGAACCACTCTGGTCAATTATAAAACAGAAAATAGAACCCAATAGAAAATATTTCGTTGTTTTAGACAAGCTCAAAACCAGGCGGGTTTAAATCGGTTAATAAAAACTCTAGTCCTAGACCGTGTGGATGACTAGATTTCTGTCAGAAAATAAAATAGATATCACAAGCAAAAAAACTCTTATTCGCATCAACTCAAAAGGACCATAATAGACTTAATAACATCTATAATATCAGCCATGTCTTTTTTGTATGTGTTCAATGTTCAGTGGTTTTAGGTGAGAAGTGGTTGTTCGAATTGTTGACCTTCACTGTTTCCAACTCTCTTTTCCTAATGCACAGTACAAAACATTTTCTATGGATGCTCGGAGTTTTTTTATGCTTAGCCATTATTCTGCTTGGCCTACAAGTATGGCAAGCAGTTCTTGTCAAATCTATGTGTAAGCTATTTTTCGAAATGCTTACACCCTGAGATCTACAAAAAAAAATAGAGATTAAAAAACGTTCAAAGAACACATCAAATAAAACATTGCACCCTGCAATGTGTGATCATTATTGTGCAACTTGTGCGCATAAATCAAACTAGCACTCTTGATCTAATTGTATTACATTTGTATAAGTTATTACTACAGAAGACAATATCATTTGACAAAAGCTCAAGTGGTCAAATTATCAATCTGTTGAATTATTCATTTCATGAATATTCATTGGTAAATTACCATATAAATGTCACTGAGTTATTGTTAATTATCATAGCATATCCTAAATAGAGGTCGTGGTGGTCGTGATCGTATGGTATTTGGATTACCCATGCAAGCAGTGCCTATCACCACTAACGTTGCGAGTTCGAATCCCGCTTTTTCATGTCGAGGTGTATTCGACACAACATTATTTGAGAAAGTTTGCTAGTGACTTGCGGTGGTTTTATTCGGTTTCCTCCACCAATACAACTGACGCGATATAACTGAAATATTGTTGAAAGTGGCGTTAAGCACCATAATCCTAACCCAACTATCAATGTGTGTTTTGGGTGAATCATGCAACTCTCTCTTACGACGTAAATCAGTGCATCGTGTGTGGAAAAAGCCACGTTCCTTTGCATGTAAAAAGGAAAACTTGTTGCAGACCCTAATGAGCAATAGTTTGTTATGTGTGGTCGTCGGTGGCCGGTTACAAGGAAATTTTATAACCTATACATTATGAGGACCTTTCCTGGTGCAATCAAAGTCTCCACCTATTGGTTCATCACAGATGCACAATTTTACATACAAAATGTGTTGTTTGTTAACTGGTTCTCGCCAGGAATATAGCTCAAATATTGCTCACTGTACATGGGAGAGTTATTGGTTTTTATTTTGCATTTTTTACACCTATACCATGTCGAGAACAAGTTACATTCGATGCAATAATGATGATGATGTCCGCTATGAACTGGACCAACACGCTTAGATGGATATGTACCATGCCATCTCACTGAGCCAACAGTCCGTGAGTAGACATGTCGCTAAACTCAGACATATTATCCTGATTTCCGAGCCAACTCTTATTCCTTAACGCTGTGTGCTTAGAGACGAAGCGGCATAAATCCATTTTATAGTCTTATTTGACAGTTGCTTGAACCGATGATATATCGTACTCATGTAAAGCACGCTAACCATTACACCACCGATGCGGAAGTTAAACAAAATCCCCAAATGAGACACGTGTAAAGCAAACTATATGTTAGTATTCTAGATGACACTTTTAAAAGAGTGCGTACATTGAATACTCCTGATAATAGTCGTACCACCATGCACCCCTGAAGATACAATAAACTACCCCACGTTTTAACAAGACTCTTTCCATTCAAGAATAGAATGACTACATATCCACAAAACACCTAATTATCATTAAAAGAATCTGTCTTGTTTTACTTTGTATAACTAGGTAAGATTGTATAACCACGTTAGTTTGTATAACCATATTAGTTTGTATAACCAAGTCAGTTTGCATAACCACGTTAGTTTGCATAACCAAGTCAGTTTGAATAACCAGGCTAGTTTGCATAACCAGACTAGTTTGTATAACAATGTTGGTTTCTATAACCAGTCTAATTTGTATAACCAGGGTAGTTTGTATAACCACGTTAGTTTGTATAGCTACGTTAATTTGTATAACCAGGCTAGTTTGCATAACAGCGTTGGTTTGTATACCTACGTTAATTTGTATAACCGGGCTAGTTTGTATAACAACGTTGGTTTGCATAACCACACTAATTTGCATAACCAGGCTAGTTTTTATAGCGACGTTGTTTGTATAACCATGTTAATTTGCATAACCAGGTTAAGTTTGTATAACCACTTTAGTTTGTATAACCACACTAATTTGCATAACCAGGCTAGTTTGTATAGCGATGTTGGTTTCTATAGCCATGTTAATTTGTATAACCAGGCTAGTTTGTATAACAACGTTGGTTTGTATAACCACGTTAATTTGCATAACCAGAGTAGTTTGTATGACCACTTTAGTTTGTATAACCACGTTAATTTGTATAACCAGGGTAGTTTGTATAACAACATTGGTTTGTATTACCACGTTAATTTACATAATCAGGGTAGAATGTATAATCACGTTAGATTGTATAACCACGTTAATTTGTATAACCAGGCTAACATAAATGCTGATAAATTCAAATAGAATGACATGTTTAATAAAAGATTCCCCATGTTCACTAAGCAGCCATTTCGTAATAAAAAGAAAATTCAGGTGACAAATAAAAACATATTCTCAACGTTAATGATAGCATTTTATTCATTTTTTTTTAACTAGTTGTAAATATCACATGGTCAGTACAAATACAATTATCAAAAAGGAATTTTATCACAAATACGACAGACTTTTTTTCTGAAAAAGTTCTACAATCTGTGTACTGGTATATTTACTCCATTCGTTTACGCGTGATTTAATTTTTAAAGCGTTGTTGGAAGTTCTCATTTTAGAAAACAGTTCATCACTTTTTAAATGCATGGAATACCGATCCTATAGCTTCACAACACGGTACAACACAGCAGTTCACAATGTTGGCGTAGATTCTCTGACATATTCCACAATTGATTTCAAAGATCTTCATGAGAGGTGAGATGATCCAAATATGCCAGAAAGCAATGTAGGCAAATTCACATCCCCATTCAGCAGCGATGCAGATTCCATAAAGTGTGGTCATGATGATGTAACACAACCTCTTCCAGCATTCGAAACATTTGTGTGAGAGTTTCCAGACGCAGTCAAGACTGTGTACTCCATCAGGCTCTCCAAATACATCGTTAAAGTGTAGAGTCTGAAATAAATAGCTTAAAATCAAATACATGTACATGTAGATTACTTATCGAAATATAAAAAACAAGATGGTGTTTGAAAAAATATATCAAGAAAAAAATGGTCGTATTACACTGGAGATATGTGTATGCAGTGAGCTGGGTATTTCAACGCTTGTCCCAGATGACAAGTTTCATTTTAATCCTAAACAACTGAAGGTATACTTTAATTCATAAGATAATGTACAAAACAAAGAATTTCAGTAAGTCGTGGATTGTTGTTAACCGTCATATCATGGGTATATCATGGCGAAAATGCGTTAATTATGATGAGAATTTTTACAAGATCAACAGGCCGGAGTGGGTGTTTATATTGCTATAGTCGGAATAAGATCACTGGAAACGTCGGGTACACCCCAGTCCGAACATGTAGCGGTGTAACGTGGACATAACATGTTAGAATGGATTACAATATATTGCCGTGTTGTTCTTCTAGTTTAACTCTGATTCGTTAGTCAATGCCTCCCAAGCCGCAAAATAAAATCAACGTTAGGTTTTCATGGTCCAAATAATTTGTGTGTTAACTCCATACTATAATGCCGGAACTCCCATAATGACGTTGGCATTGTGGGTAATACCCTACAGGATGTAGATGTGAACAGAAAATGTTCATTCATGAATCACTATTATAGCTGAAAATGTCATAATTGATAAACACGAGAACATATCAGTGACATTTCAGAAAGTATTTAGATACATGTTTTTACATGTATATGAATATGTATGAGGTGTCACCATTTATAATCTAAGATGTTCGTGTTATCTTCCTATGCCATTGTATCCTCTTTATTGCCACATTTTAGTTCAAGGCAATGGATTTAAAAAAAAAAGAATGGCACAACGGGTGCCGCTAGTGGAGCAGAAACTTCTTTTTCTTCCAAGAGCACCTGGTTCACTCCCGTTCCTTTTGGTTTTTGTTCTTCTTTTTTTCATTTATTTCATTTTTTGTTGTTGTTTATTTCTTTTTTTTTATTCGTATTGCTCTATCTTTAGTCATCTGTGTAGTGTTTTATAGATCACTGATCTTCGTGTTGTTTCCTTTCTTTGTATTGTCTGTCCTGCCTCGATTTACAGATTCTGATTACCGCCTTTGATATCTAAAAATTTCCCTATTACCATAATTGTTTAAAATTGTTGTCTCAAAATGAAAACGGTCTTCTTCAGTTTTATAGCATTGTACATGTGCTAACTAAGCAAGCACGTATATAAAACTGTGTAAGGATTTTTATCTGATCATTTGCTATACTAGTATATAAAAGTTTGATTTACACCAAGAAAAATGACTGTTAAGCTTGACATGAAATATATCAAATAAAATTTAATTGAAATTAAAACAAATTACAATCATGAAAAGTTCTACATACCCCTAAATGGGCGTTAATTCCATTGGGATCTCTGTTGACCAAATCTATATCTCCGTCAGACATTTTTAATTATGAGGATAAGACCTAGATTATAGTCCTGCTGATGTTAGGAAGAATTTGCTTGTGTAAATAATGGTTGGTGTTTTTAATTTATAGCTGTGTTTCCTACAGTGGTCATGGTGATTTAGCGGACATTGGCTGATTATATTTTCACTTGAGAGATTTTTTGTTTGATTTGTTTGACCAAAGATCACTTTGTGTATATGTTAAATATACTGAACGTATATGGCCTGTATGTACATAACAATATATATATTGATCTTGGAGATTTGAAAAAGATGTGAAAATATTAAACATGAATTTCATCTGTTAAATTTATCAAAATAACACAAGAAATGAATGTTTGTTTGTTTGATGGTGTTTAACTCCACTTTCAATAATATTTCAGTTATTTCGTGGTGGTCAGTTTTATTGGTGGAGGAAACCGGAGAAAACCACGTATCTGTCGTAAGTCACTGACAAACTTTATCACATACAAATGTAATGTTGTACACCTCGCCCTGATCGAGTTTCGAACTCATAACATCAATGGTGATAGGCACTGATTGCATAGGTAGTTGCAAATCCATCTACCATACGATCATGGCCACGACGGTCCCAAGAAATGAATGAAATATCATAAGAATATTGGTTCTGTTGCTAGATCAGAGCTAAGTCAATATTACTCATATAATATGCTAAAAATTTATTTTTCTATGAATCATGAACAGGAGTATAATGAGTGATGTTCAATACACACACCAGTATCAACAAAAGGAACAATCACCTCTCACCTCAACTCATGGAATATAAAAAAAGATCACTACCTCTGACTTCGAAAATCGAAGTTACGATTTTAAAGTCAAATATGGATATATGTATTATGCAGATTAAGGATTATCAATAATCAGTGACGTTGTGAAGCCATGACCGGTCTTTAACCATGATCATATTTCCTCCAGTAACGGGTTTTACCGGTATACTAAAATATACATTTACCTATTGTTCGTTATAGGATGTTATACATTGTAAGTCAACCATACCACCAAACACAACACAAAGAACCACTCTGGTCAATTATAAAACAGAAAATAGAAATTATATCGTTGTTTGAGACAAGCACAAACCGACGCAGGGTTAAACCGGTTGATAAATAAAATATGGCCCTATAAGACCGTATGGATAAGTAGATTTCTGTCAGAAATAAACCGGATATCACAAACAACAAAACCCTACACCTATTCGAATCAACCCAAAAGTACCACCATCGATATAATAAACATACAATATCAGTCATGTGTTTTTATGTGTTCAATGGTTTTAGGTGAGATGTAGTTGTTCGATTTGTTGACCTTCACTGTTTTAAAACGAACTCTCTTTTCCTAATGCACAGTACAACAAATTTTTAATGGTTGCTCGGAATTTATTTGATATTTAGTTATTATTCTGCTTGGTCTACAAGTATTGCAAGCATTAATTAGGACGTAAATGGGTCAAGGGCCCAGGTGGCCCAATGAGTTACGTAGTTGGATTACCTAACAACTCATACAAGCCTATCGCCAATACAGCGTGGGTTCGCGCCCGGCTTTGTAAATTACAAAAAAAAAGGTCACTCGACTCGCAGTCGCAAGTGATAAAGTTCATCAGTTGCTTGCCCATGGTTGGTGGTTCTCTCCGGGTACTCCGGCTTCCTCCACCACTAAAACTGGTCGTCATGATATAGGTGGAATATTGCTGAAAGTGGCGTTAAACACCAAAAGTCAACCAATCATTCGTAAATGGGTGCTGCATGGAAAATACCACCATCCTTGGACGTAAACAGAAAACTGACAGCAGCTTCTTATGAGCAATAATTTGTTATGAATGGTCGTCGGTGGCCGGTTGCAAGGAAATTTTATAACCTATCCAACTTTTCATGTGGTAATAAAAGTCTCCACCTTTATCTTAGAGGCACAATTTTACATACAAGATTTATTGTTGTTAACTGGTTCTAGCCAGAAATATAGCTCAAATATTGCTCACTGTACATGGGAGGGTTATTGTTTTATGAGCACAGTTTGCAGCTGTATTATGGCGAGAACAAGCTACATTAAATGAGAAGATGATAATGTGGGAGTGTTGTCGTTTTTAGCTCACTGAAGAAACAATACGAGAGTAGACTTGTCGCTCTACTCGGTCACATTATCCTGTATTTGGTGCCAACCAGTCTTTTATCTTGCTCCTTAAAGCCGGGGGCTTAGTGTAGAAGCAGCAGGTACCCATTTTATAGTCTTTTATTTGATCCAGAATATAATGACTACCTACCCACAAAAAAAACAAATGTCCATGAAAAAAACAGTTGTTTTTAATTTGTTGTAACCAAGTTAGCTTGTATAACCAAGTCAGCTTTTATAATTAAGTCAGTTTGTATAACCACATTAGCTTTTATAACCAAGTTAGTTTGAATACAATATTATTTTTTTCAAATAATAAATAAGAAAAACATTCTTAAAGTTAACAATAACATTTTATTTATAATTTTTTAAACTGTAAATATCACATGGTTGGTTTGCTTTCTTAAAATAAACAAATAAATAAATAAAAACGAATTTTATCACAAATACGAAAGACTTTTTTCATAAAAAAAGTTCTAAATTCTGTGTATATTTACTTCATTCTACAGACAGACAGACAGACGTGGTTTCATTTATTTACGCGTTGTTGTAATTTCTCTCTTTAGAAAACAGTTCATCACTTTTTAAATGCATGGAATATCGATCCACAAGCTTCACAACACGGTACAACACAACAGTTCACAATGTTGGCGTAGATTCTCTGGCAGACACTACAATTCATTTCAAAGACCTTCATTAGAGGTGAGATGATCCAAATATGCCAGAATGCAATGTAGGCAAATTCACATCCCCATTCAGCAGCGATACAGATTCCATAAAATGTTGTCATAAGGATGTAACACAACCTCTTCCAGCATTCGAAACATTTGTGTGACAGTTTCCATACACAGTCAAGACTGTGTACTCCGTCGGGTTCTCCAAATACATCGTTGAAATGTAAAGTCTGTAAAAAAAAAGAAGAAAGTTTGTTGTTTATTTCTAAACGTAAACAAAACAATAATAACAACAACAAAAATACTTTTACGTATAATCTTAACTTCCGGTACATGGACATACTATCACAATATTGTCTTTTAAACTCAATTTAATCAAACTGATTTAGTTGAAAATATTACCTACAAACAAGTAGCAAGTGGCTTTGTTGGTCTTCCATAACTACATACTAGTAGTTGATGGGAGAAGACTTCATAAGTTGGCAAAACTTGTGCCCTATCCCTTTTGTTAATTTAACAAATAAAATCATCATAAACTAGTAGTTGATTGGTTTGGTATGGCAAAAAATTTATTAATTAGAATTACATTTTTAAATTAAAAGCATTTGAATTTCGAATATATTTTTAATGTACGCTTTGCAATATGAAGTGACGTCATCATAATTAATAATGAGAATAATTTTTTTTATTTTTTATTTTTGTGATTAATGTTAATGTGAATTCGGAAAAAAAATGTATGAATTTGAATTGCATTTTCAAATTAAAAGAACTTTTGAATTTCGTATATTTTTTTAATACACCCTTTGAAATTTAGAAAGTGACATCAGCAAAATTAACAATAATAGTAATAATAGATAATAAGTATCAAAACAACATACCCCTAAATGAGCATTAATTCCATTAGGATCCCTGTTGACCATATCAATATCTCCGCCAGACATTTTGATTTTTGTTCCTAGAATCTCACTTACAAAAAAATGTGCGATGTGCCTAATAGATGTGAAACTTTGTGGTCTGTGTGGACACCTATATGTTTTATTCTATTTATACTGTGTTGTGTTGTGTTGTGTTGATATGGTGACCGGTAAGTTAAATAAACTGTAATTTAATTAGACATAATTATGTAACAAGATTTTGACTGGACAGAGGGTGACCGCTTGGATTAGTTTTCCATTCATTTGTTTGTTTGTTGACACGAGTTTCGCCGTTTACTTTGCTTTCCTTTAATTGTATGTGTGTGGTCACTAACAGAGAACAATTGATATTGAACAATTATTTTATAAAAAGTGCAATTAAGATAACATTTGATATTTTAAATATCATATCGGCAACATTTATTTGTTTTTACTCGGTTTTTCCCCGTCTTTGCTTCACAGCTTCTACTTATTAGGAAAAAATTTAGAAATAGACCAAACTCATTAAAATGCAGTTCACTTATGAATAGTAATAACTCGTCTGATATGAATAATTTGTGCAAATTGATTAGAATAGTGAATCAAATGTTGGACTCTCCTGTGTAATATTTATTTATTTATTTATTTATTTATTTATGTCTTTTTTTATATTTCATGTCAGCAGCTTTGTGAATTGTATTACAAAGCTCTTCAGTCTTACTTTTTGTTCATTTTGTTTTTGTATATGTAATTTGTGTATTTCTCTATACCATTGTAAATTGGATTATGAGAATAAAAGATATATACAGCAGGAAAACCGAATTCAAAAAGAGCTTAAAGGCTACCACTGGTATATGATTAATATGCCCCAATTATCTTCCAATGCGAGAAATTCTTAATGATTAAAAAGAAGGGAAGCAAATGATAGGCTTAAATAAAAGTAGGGTGTCAGGTAGTTATGTACACAAAACCTACTATTTTAGATTGTTAATTTTAAACGTGATTTTTGTTGGGTTTTTTTTTTTCGTTTTGCAGGGTTCGACCATAAATTAAAAAAAAATCCAAATAAAAACTGTGATACTAAAATCGAACGCGAGGTTTTATGTTATATAATTGGACGTAATGTAGTCCGAGCATCTTTAGAATTAAATATTTTCAATATTAAAAGCATTACTTTCAAATGCGATGCATCATATTTGCAGAGATGGTACATGTATGTGAGAAGTAACAACATCTTACATGTCAAGATTTACAAGTGTATAACAAAGACTACGGGTACTCAGTCAATGCAATCAATCAATCAAGCAAGCAAGCAAGCAAGCAAGCAAGCAAGCAAGCAATCAATCAATCAATCAATCAATCAATCAATCAATATTACTCGCATAGCATATATAATTCCCTGCATAAAACTACAGGGCACAACAACACATCAACGTTAGTTCTTACATATTGTAGTGCCCACATTTATGTTAATTTAAGCAAATTTCAGTACAATTTAAAAAATTGCGGAACACAAAATTTGATAGAAACGAGTAGGAAAATCTTGCCTAGCAGTGGGCTACCAACGACCACATATAAAATTGTTGCTAGTTTCTGCCACCTTAGAGGATAACATTTTTCAAACACATGGCACATACGTTCCATTCAAAGAGCCTTTGGTATGTTTGATTTGTACTGTACAAACATTGGATGCCCCCTTCTGTATGTTTGTACCCCGAAGCGAAAAACTAGGTCATTTTTATTAAAGACTAGGTATGCATTTAAGTCGAGCTGAAATGTCAACAACATTACTAGTACATGTATATAAATTAACGTGTGGTCATTTTCTATGGAAGTATAATTTGTCAGGCCGATGATGAAACAAATATACAAACTTTCAAATAAGCTTTATACTTGGTTTTATAGTGGGGGACATAAATGGCAATTCCATGTGTCTAATAAGATCAAGGCTTTCTTAACACATGGTTAATTTAAACTTATGAACTAACAAAAGTACATACCTAGATTATATTAAATCCATATTGTAAAAAAACAATAAATACGTTTTTATATATATTGTATATATATTTTCTCGTGGGTTATACCCAGCAAATAATATCTACATTCCATTGATTGGTTGATTTTGATTTATTGATTGGTACATGCAATTACTTAACGTTCAGCGACCAGTATTGCATCTATATCCACGACGAGAAAAACTTCAGCTATATAGACATGAAGGTAGGGGTGGGTTTGATGTTTGATGGTGTTTAACGCCACTTTCAACAATAATTCAGTTATATCGTGGTGGTCAGTTTTATTGATGGAGGAAAGCGGAGGCCCCGGAGAAAACCATCGACCTGTCGCAATTCACAGACAAAGTTTATCACACAATGTTGTTCACCTCGCCCTGGTCGAGATTCGAACTCAAAACATCAGTGGTGATAGGCACTACTTGCATAGGTAGTTGAAAATCTAACTACCATACGATCACGATCACGACCACGACGGCCCCAGGAAGGGTCAACCAGGTCAACGACATTTGACTGCCACTGAAAAATTATGGAGAGTTGGGTAGGGACGAAACATTTAGTCTTTTTTAGCGTCTAAAATGCGCCTGCTCTTTTTCGAAATCTACAAAGGAGGGATTTGGTGTGCAGAGAACGTGGTACTCTACAAATGCATTACTCACTATTGCGAAGGTTCCCTTATCCCCCACCCAGGGTCATGATGAGCAGATCTATGGGTTTGAGTCCTTGAAACCTTCACCAGTACTATACATCTACATTCCAATATTTAAAGTAGATTTCAATATCTGATAAAGACCCGAGCATTATTTGGAGAATTACAGTAATTATTACATACTTAGTTAAAATAAAGGCATTTTTGTATGACCAATATGACCGGAAGTAAACTGTCCATATTTTCACACCCCGGGAAAATAACCGGTTATTAGGTGCCCCTCATGCGTTTCAGACAAAATAAACAACTTCCGGTGTTTACGTCTGCAGATGTCGAAAGTATATAATAAATAGTTTAATACATGGGCATTTCCATATTGGTCTGGTTATCATCCCTCGACCCATGTTGGCCCTCGACTTCGTCTCAGGCCAATATGGGTGTCTCGGGATGATAATCAGGCCAATATGGAAATGTCCATGTATTAATTTGTATATATTGTGTTGAAAATAATGAACTGAAAGATTGTTGGATAAAATTTACTGGCAAAAGCAACAACCGTTTTTTTTTTCTTTTCTTTTCTTTTTTGCATAGTTTTGCATATTGCTGGATATCTTTACAAATGCACACAAGGACTACATTGGTCCAACATTTGTGGAATCTCATTTCCACATTATACGGGATTATGTCAGATGAATTATGCAAAAATGTATGTTTTGGTGGTGATATTAGGTCCCGGTAAGCAAGTTATTGGTTCATTTTCGTTTTTTATGCAAATAGTTTTTCTGTTGAAGCACATTAAATGTATGAAGAGGTGAGATCGCCCCAGATGTATATTTAAGAGTATGACTATGTTAAATTGTGTTGCATTGTACATTTACCGGTACGCGTATGACGAGATGGCGGTTGTACATTTTAGTGTATAACAAGTTGAGATCGATTCTGTTGATGCACATGTGTGTTCAACGCGATTTCCTTATCACAAATATTCGTCACTTGTGGAGCAGGAACTGTTTACCCTTCTGGAGCACCTGAGTTGCAGGGGGGTGGGGTTGTATGTTGTTGTTTTTGTTTGTTTGTTTTTTTTTTTTTGGCGTTCGAGTTGCTCAATCTTTACTCTTCTTTGTCCATTTTTGGTCATGGTATTACCTGTACTTTCATTTACGGCTTCTGATTACCCCTTTGGTATCTTTAAACTTTTCTTTCTTAAGTGTATGAATAGAAGATATCTTGTTGTTTTATATTTACGTGTATGACTAGTTTAGACAGATTCTGTTCCTGTACGTCTAGTGTATGAGTGAGTGAGTGAGTGAGTGATTGTTGCTTAACGCCAAGTGAGCAAGTTTCCATCTATATCATGAAGAGAACAAGTCAAATTTCAATTTTACCAATACGCTTAGTTGGATTTTTATGGTACCAGCTCACTGCAACAACAATCTTCGGGTAAACATATCGCTCCACTCGAACCCATTATTATGATCCCGAGCCAACCGGTCTTTGTTCTTACTCCTCAATTCTGCGTGCAAGTACCAGTTTTATAGTCTTATGTTTAAGGGAGAAATTATTTAACGCCAACATGATTTTTGTTTTATCTACATCATGGCGACAACATGTTACATTCGACCAGATGAAGATGCTATCCGCTTTGTACGAGACCAACATACTTTGTTGTATTTTGATAGTGTTAGCACACTGACACAAAAGTCCGCGGGTAGACATATCACTCCACTCGGACACATTATCCTGATTCTTAGCAAATCAGTCTTTGCTCTTGTTCTTCAATATTTCGTGCAAATACCAATTTAATAGACTTTGATTAGACTCGACCTGGAATTAAACCCACGATCTATATTGATCGATGTGAACACGCTAACTACGGATGCGGTTGTCTTTGGTTTAATGAGACCGGGGTTCGAACCCACGATGTATCCTACTCAAGAAGATGGAGAAGAGCACATTGAATGACTGTTGATATACATTTAGACGTATAAAGAGATGAGACATCAGTTTTGTACATAAAATTGTATAAGGAGATGCATGGGGAGAAATGGTAATATTTACGTGTAAAAGAGACATTGTAAGCTTAAAAAGAAATGGATGGTACGTTCATAATCATAAAATACCATGCACATTCGGACCACGTTATATATTACACACAAAAAAATACAAAGGTTTTCATTTTTATTTCTTCCTAGCTCTAAATATCACAGTCATCATTTATATCGAAAATATTAATTAAAATTTAAATAAACAATATATATATATATACATATGTACATAATAAAGTTTATTTTAAGAAAATGTTTGAAAGTTTATCATTTTTTAAATGCATGGAATACCGATCCACAAGCTTCACAACACGGCACCACGCAGCAGTTCACAATGTTGGCGTAGATTCTCTGACACATTCCACAATTTATTTCAAAGACCTTCATGAGAGGTGCGATGATCCAAATATGCCAGAAAGCAATGTAGGCAAATTCACAGCCCCATTCAGCAGCAATACAGATTCCATAAAATGTTGTCATGAGGATGTAACATAATCTCTTCCACAATTCGAAACATTTGTGTGACAGTTTCCATACGCAGTCAAGACTGTGTACTCCGTCGGGTTCTCCAAATACATCGTTGAAATGTAAAGTCTGGAAAAAAAGAAGAAAGTTTGTTGTTTATTTCTAAAATTAAAAAAACAATAATAACAACAAAAATACTTTTACGTATAATCTTAACTTCCGGTACATGGACATACTATCACAATATTGTCTTTTAAATTCAATTTAATCAAACTGATTTAGTTGAAAAAAATACCTACAAACAAGTAGCAAGTGGCTTTGCTGGTCTTCTTCCATAACTACATACTAGTAGTTGATTGGTTTGGTTTATGGTGTTTAACGCCACTTTCAACAATATTTCAGTTATATCGTGGCGGTCAGTTTTATTGGTGGAGGAAACCAGAGGATCTGGAGAAAACCACCGACCTGTCGCAAGTCACTGACAAATAATGTTGCATCGAGTACACCGTACCTGGGCAGGATTCGAACTCACAATGTTAGTGGTGATAGGCACTGATCGCATAGGTAGTTGTAAATCCAACTACCATACGATCACGGCCGCTAACATACAATCATCTATATTTTATGCTACCGGTGATACGTAAATATGCAAAATTTTAGCAACATATACAATTAAAAAGAGAGAATGTTGGGATCTCATGAAGCAGTTTAACCCCGCCGCATTTTTGTGCCTGTCGGAAGAACGGATCTGGATTTTTTATCGGGATATGCCGTTATCTCTTTTTTTTTCTTTTTTTTTCAGTGATTTGAGGTGAAAAGTGGTTGTTAGTTTTGTTGATTGCTGGAATTGTTGACCATCATTGGTTAAACTTTCTTTTCATAATGATATCATTTTCCAAATTATTGCAATCATGCGTCGATACAAAATGTGTAGTTCTGTAATAGTCAGTGATAAACTGATGAAAATTAGCCTAAGTTTATTGTTTTAATTTAATCTGATATTACGGATGTTTTTGTTCAGCAGAACAATGAGTGAGCGAGTAGTGATTGTCGTTTAACACCAGGTGAGAAAAGGTTCATCTAGATTATTACAATAATTCAGAAAAAAACATCAGTATTATTTCCCAGTGTCTCAATTCTGTGACATTTCAGACAGTTGACAGTTGCACAAGAACGTCTCATGGCACTTTTTATATGTTTGCTAGAATTTAAATCGCTGCGTGTTTTTGCAGGAAGGGACTAAGTACGAAGATGTTGATAACACGTATTTTTTTCTAACGGATTTATTAGTACTTTCAATCGTCTTTTGTGTTCAATTTTTAGACATGACGTAACAAGCAAATCATATTGTCCGATTGTTTCCTACCATACTGCAAGTAAAAACATGTCCATACGTCATGTTCCAAGTTCGAATTGATTGTTTCTTAATGAGAAAATAACAAAAATAACCCCAATAAAAATAGCTGTGCTTGATCTGCAAATAAACAACTTTTTAACTGACGTTTGTGCTTCTAACTCAAGTTGGTGTTCGAATTTTTGTCTATGTTTAACTTTATATCTTTTTAGATCGTATAAATATTTACATTCAATCAAAATTTAATTATTCTAGACCGACGAAATTATAGTAAATATAAATAAAAAGAGAGGCCAGTTACAATTAAGTACAATTATAAATTATCCACTGACAAAATCTGGACGAATTTGGCTCTACTGTTTAGGTTCTCTGGTTCTCTTTGCTCCCAAAGACTTTTAAATTATTAGGTTTACCAATCGATTGACATTGAGTGTACCTATTGAAGGTTATTGGAGGAATACGTCGTGTTTACTAAATTAGATATCTACCTTTTAATTTTTAACAAATCTATTTTTAATTGAATTATATTTTGCTTTATGGTTTTTTTTTAAACTATGCAACAATTAATATGAATTCGGCAAAATAACGTTTTAATTGGAATTGCATTTTGAAATGAATTTCGAATATTTTTTTAATGTACGCTTTGCAATATGGAGTGACGTCATCAAAATTAATAATAATAATTTGTTTTTTGTTTATTTTGTTCTTTTTTTAACTATGCAATGATTAATGTGAATTCGAAAAAAATATATATGAATTTGAATTGCATTTTCAAATTAAAAAAAAACATTTGAATTTTATATATTTTTTTTAATCCACGCTTTGAAATTTAGAAAGTGACATCATCAAAATTAACAATAATAGTAATAATAGATAATAAGTATCAAAACAACATACCCCTAAATGAGCATTAATTCCATTAGGATCCCTGTTGACCATATCAATATCTCCGTCAGACATTTTGATTTTTGTTCCTAGAATCTCACTTACAAAAAAATGTGCGATGTGCCTAATAGATGTGAAACTTTGTGGTCTGTGTGGACACCTATATGTTTTATTCAATTTATACTATGTTGTGTGTTGATATGGTGACCGGTGAGTTAATTAGACATTATGTAACAATATTTTGACTGTACAGAGGGAGACCGCTTGGGTGGTTTTCCATTCATTTGTTTGTTTGTTGACACGAGTTTCGCCGTTTAATTTGCTTTCCTTTAATTGTATGTGTGTGGTCACTAACAGAGAACAATTGATATTGAACAATTATTTTATAAAAAGTGCAATTAAGATAACATTTGATATTTTAAATATCATATCGGCAACATTTATTTGTTTTTACTCGTTTTTTTTTCTCGTCTTTGCTTTGAAGTATGACAAGTACCTCACAGCAGGAAAGCCGAATTCGAAAAGAGTTTAGAGGCTGCCACTAATATATTATTAATATGCTCCAATTAGCCTACAATATGATAAATTTTTAATGATTAAAAAGAAGGGGAAGCAAATGATAGGCTTCAATAAAAGTAGGTTGCAATTGGTGTGAGGTAGTACACAAAAGCTAGTATTTTAGATTGCTCATTTTCAACGGGTTTTTTTTTGTTTTTTTTCTCGTTTTTCAGGGTTCGCCAACCAATAAAAAATTCAAATAAAAACTTTGATGGTCACTTGTGTGATGGTAAACATGAACGCGATGTTTTATGTCATATAATTAGACTTGATGTAGTCCGAGCTACCCTATCAAATAATTTCAATATTAAAAGCATTACTTTCAAATGCGATGCATCATATTTGCAGAGATGGTACATGTATGTGTGAAGTAACAACATCTTACATGTCAAGATTTACAAGTGTATAACAAAGACTACGGGTAGTCAATCAATGCGATCTAATCAATCAATCAATCAATCAATCAGTGAATCAATCAATATCACTCTCATAACAATTTATATATAATATTCATTTGCGAATAGAATTATAGACACATGGAACTGTTCAACAGCCTGCCAAATGAAGTAATAGCCGCAAAAACTGTCAAACAATTCGAGATAAGTCTAGATAAACACTGGGAACATCAGGAAGTGAAGTACGATTATACAGCTAACATCAGTACACAAAGTAAGCCCGGAAGTCACGGCAAGACGAAAATTAATATGAAAGAAATAGAGACGGACATAGTGGCTGAACAAGCCAGCGTCCACTGAAGATCCTATGGTATAACATATAAGTCCCTGCATAAAACTACAGGGCACATCGATACAGAAATATATAGATATACAATCAGGCTTACGCTAGCAGCTAACGGCCACTTTTGAGATATGTATATCTAGCTATCAACCGAACATTCAAATAAGAATAACACTTACTCAAATGTAAAAGTTTATGCTATGTCTTATGTGACACAAAGTATCTAAAGTAATTCGTATAAAAAGAAGAAACAATAATTTCTCGTAGAATAAATACATGCAACAGTCTTTATTTACAATGTATACTGCGTTTTCTTCTGTTGTAGTTTTTAGTTTCTATATGCACAGTTTCTTGTCTTCCTTAATTATTAATCGAACGTTGATTGTATTCACAAATTAAAAGTCTCAAAGCACTCTAAAGATGTCAATAAAGTCGACAAGTATGGCCGTAGAAAGAAAATTATGATTTTTCAAAGTTGGTCATAAAACATCGTATCACACCACAACTTTCGGTCTATATGGTGGACTTTCCAAGAATTAACCCACCCAGGCCTATTCACCAGACCAACGTCTGTCATGTTAGTTTCCGGCCACTCAAAGGCCTGCTTATTACATTGACCTTCACCATAACAGGTTGACAGTTACGAAATATACATATCTAGAATGACAATGGATTTTGTCCATTTTTTACGTAGATTAAAGCTTCCTATATCACCGACAAGACTTTATCGGAGTTAACTATATGAGTAACATGGCGTGTGTTATATGAAGCAGGAACTGATTACTCTTCCCAAGTACTTGGGTTCAATCCGGGTTTGTTTTTTTGTTTTGTTTTTTTTTAGGTGAGGTCCGTGTTGTTAATCTTTTTAGTTTTCTGTGTTGTGTTTTGTTTCTGCTCCTCCTATATTGTACCCATATTGCCCAAGTCTCTCGACTTCGCCTCGGGATTTTAGTAACGGGTTCTTGTTGTTCATGTTGTCTTATTACGTTCTTAGTACTGTGCTGTGATGTCCGATACGATTTCCCGATAAAAACGATGTTCGGTTCTACCCCCGTTCATGTTTAATTGTGTTATTTGTTTGTTTCTTTGTTTCTTTGTTTGTTTTTTTTTCGGGTTTTTTTTTGTTTGTTTGTGTGTGTGTGTTTGTGTGTATGTATTGTGGTATCCAACATTTTGTCTTATTATTTCTGATGTTTGTTTTATTGCGTATAGTGGTGTCATACACGACTTGGCTATAAGACAAACATGGCGGGTGTCTTATAAGAAGTTGGCACTGCTTACCTGGTTCAAGCCAGATTGTTGGTGGGATCCATGTTGGTCGTATTTTTTTAGTCTTCGTCCCGTGTCTAGTGTATGCCCAATGTTTGCCAGTGTCTCTGGATTTTCCATTCTTGGTATTCCTTTGATTATTTCTTTGTTTTTTTTTTTGTATTTGGCTAATTTGCAGCCATGACAAAACTAAGGTTCTCCTCCCTCAGACATTGGCAACCTTTGCTGAATTTGGCTATCCTGTTTAGGCCGTTTGATTATCCTGCTACCAAAGACATTTGTATTATTTGGCTATGAGCGTACATGATGAAGGTTATTCCATGAAGCTCGTCGTGTGCACTAAATTTGATATCTACGATTTAATTATAGAAGAGTTTTTTTTCTTTTATATCATCAACGTATAGTAGTGCACAATTTTATGTTAATTTTAACAAATTGTATTGCTATTGAAACATGTACGGAAAAGGGGCAAAGCAATTGTGGAAAAGAGAACAAAATTCGCAAACCTCCTGCTTATTTGCGGAAAGGGAAACGCCAAGAATTTGATAGAAAAGGGTAGGTAAATTTTGCCTAGCAGTGGGCTACAAACGACCACACACATAAAATTATTGCTCATTACTGTAATCTGTGATTTACACGCTTAAAGGATAACATTTTTCAAATTCCTGGTACATCCATATGTCCCATTCAAATAACCTTTGGTCTGTTTGATTTGCACCGTACAAACATTGGATGCCCCCTTCTACAGGTTTGTACCCCGAATCGAAAAACCAGGTCATATTTCTATACCCAGTGGTTGCATTGTCTATTTGAAAAAAAAGACAACTTACAGACTAGGTTTTCAATTGAGTCGAGCTGAAATGTCTACAACTTTAATATATAAATTAATGTGTGGAAATTTTCTATGTAGGTACAATTTGTCAGTCCGATGATGAAACAAATATACAAACTTTTAAATAAGCTTTATACTTGGTTTTATAGTGAGGGAAATAAATGGAAATTCCATGCGTCTAATAATATCAAGGCTTTATTAAGACATACATGTTCTCGTGGATTCTACCCAGCAAAAAACATCTACATTCCATTGATTGATTTATTTGATTTATTGATTGGTAATTGCTTAACGTCCAGCGACCAGTATTGCATCTATATTCACAACGAGAAAAACTTCAACTACAAAAATGTATATAGAAATGAAGGAAGGGGATGAGTTTGATTCTTTATGGTATTTAACGCCACTTTCAACAATAATTCAGCTACATTGTATATCGTGGTGGTCAGGTTTGTTGGTGGAGGAAACCGGAGGACCTGGAAAAAACCATCGACCTGTCGCAAGTCACTGACAAACGTTATCACACTTGTCGTACACCGCGCCCTGACCAAGATTCGAACTCACAACATCAGTGGTGATAGGCACTACTTGCATAGGTAGTTGTAAATCCAAATACCATACAATCACTGCTACGACGGCCCCAGGAAGGGTCAACCAGTTAAACGACATTTGATTACCACTGAAAAAGTATGAAGAGTTGGGTAGGGACGAAAATGTAGTCTTTATAGCGGCTACAATATACTTGCTCTTTTTAGAAATCACAGAAGAGGTCTTTGGTGTGTATGGAGAGTGGCACCATCCAAGCGCACTACTCACTATCGAGAGGATTCCCCTATCTTCCACCCAGGGTCGCGATGATCAGATCTATGGGTTTGAGCCCTTGAAACCTTCACCAGTACCCGGCCTCTACATTCCAATATTAAAAATAAATTTCAATATCTAATAAAGACCCGATCATTCTTTGGAGAATAAAAGTAAATATTGTGTTGAAAATAATGGAGTAAAAGATTGTTGGATAAAATTTAATGGCAAAAGCAACAATCTTTTTTATCTTATTCTTTTCCGTTTTGCATAGTTTTGCATATTGCTGGATATCCTTACAAAGGCACAAAAGGACTACATTGGGCCTACATTTGTCGGATCTCATTTCCACATTATACGGGATTATATCAGATGAATAATGCAAAAATGTATATTTTGGTGGTGATATTAGGTCCTGGTAAGGAAGTTATCGATTCATTTTCGTTTTTTATACAAAATATAGATGTACCGGTATACAAACAGTTGTTCTGTTGAAGCACATTAAATGTATGAAGAGGTGAGATTGTCCCAGTTGTATATTTAAGCGTATGAATATGTTATAGTTTGTTGCTTTACATTTATCCGTATGACGAGATTACTGGTGTACATTTCAGTGCATTTAAAGTATACGTGTGTTCTACGCGATGTCCTTGTCACAAATGTTCGTGTTGCTTAAAAGTAACACGGCGGATGTCACTAGTGAAGCAGGAACTGCTTACCCTTCTGGAGCACCTGAGATGCCCGGTAGTTTTTTGTTCGTATGTTGTGTGTGTGTGCGGGGGGGGGGGCGGTTGTGTTGTTTTTTTTTGTTTTTATTTTTGTTTTTATTTTTGTTTTTATTTTTTTTTATTTTTGGGGGGGGGTGCCTTATGGTTGAGGGAGAAATTGTTGTTTAACGCCAAAATGATCATTTTTTTATCTACATCATGGCGACAACATGTTACATTCGATCAGATGAAGATGCTATCCGCTTTGTACTAGACCAACATACTTTGTTGTATTTTGATAGTGTTAGCACACTGACACAAAAGTCCGCGGGTAGACATATCACTCCACTCGGACACATTATCCTGATTCTTAGCAAATCAGTCTTTGCTCTTGTTCTTCAATATTTCGCGCAAATACCAATTTAATAGACTTTGATTTGACTCGACCTGGAATTAAACCCACGATCTATATTGATCGATGTGAACACGCTAACTACGGATGCGGTTGTCTTTGGTTTAATGAGACCGGGGTTCGAACCCACGATGTATCCTACTCGAGAAGATCGAGAAGAGCACATTGAATGACTGTTGATATATATTTAGGCGTTTAAAGAGATGAGACATCAGTTTTATACATAAAAGTGTATAAGGAGATGCGTGGGGAGAAATGGTAATATTTACGTGTGAAAGAGACATTGTAAGCTTAAAAAGAAATGGATGGTACGTTCAAAATCATAAAATACCATGCACATTCGGACCACGTTATATATTACACACAAAAAAATACAAAGGTTTTCATTTTTATTTCTTCCTAGCTCTCAATATCACAGTCATCATTTATATCGAAAATATTAATTTAAATTTAAATAAACAATGTAAAAATATACATATGTACATAATAAAGTTTATTTGAAGAAAATGTTTGAAAGTTTATCATTTTTTAAATGCATGGAATACCGATCCACAAGCTTCACAACACGGTACAACACAACAGTTAACAATGTTGGCGTAGATTCTCTGGCATAATCCACAGTTGATTTCAAAGATCTTCATGAGAGGTGAGATGATCCATATATGATAGAAAGCAATGTAGGCAAATTCACATCCCCATTCAGCAGCGATACAGATTCCATAAAGTGTGGTCATGATGATGTAACACAACCTCTTCCACAATTCGAAACATTTGTGTGATAGTTTCCATACGCAGTCAAGACTGTGTACTCCATCAGGCTCTCCAAATACATCGTTGAAGTGTAGAGTCTGAAATATGATAAGAAAATATATTACTAAACTGAAAAATATGAAAAGATTTAGTAATTAAAAAATCATAAAATCATGTTTATTTTTTTTTAAACTCAAAGAGTCTGATAAAATAGTATAAATAATGTCACCCGTTTTGTGCTTTGTCATGGTTGATTGATCCGTGTTTAACGTCACATTGATCAAAATGTCAAATAAATTTAACTAGTAGCAGTCCTTGTTATATACTGGACATTTTAGCTTCATTTAAAGTAGAACTAGACATGTGTCCGTCCACTTCAAGCTACTGTCTTATTCTTATCTTATTTAAAAAAAAAGTATATTGTGCATTGTAAAATGTTTTAGCTTCTCAATATGCCAGTCTATGGCGGACGTCGGTTTTATTTTGTTGCCTTGTTTTTGTTTTTGTTTTCTTTTTATTGTATATGTGTAAATTAAATTGTGACACGTAAATAAAATAAAATATTATTACTATATTCGATTATTATTTAAAAGTAGCTTCCGTGGGTGAAAATGTAGGTATAACATACTAATGTAAGAAAAATCATACTGCTTACCAATAAAAGCTATTCGTTGTAATTATTCGGATATATGAATATTTTGTTTATGAAAAACATATTTTTAATTCCTTTGTTTATTATTTAGGAGAAGGGAGAATCAGATAAATACATATAATTCCAAAAATATGAGAAGTCATTTTTTTTTCCAATCAATATGACGTTTGTTTGGCATCGGAGTCTCCCTATTGTTTTGGTCGTCATAGCATTTCTGATTGCAATTGTAATGATTAATTAATTAGTCTCTATGTATTATAGACTGTGTATCTGTCACTTTATGTAATAATTAATTAATTAGTCTTTATTTAAGATAGACTGTCTACATGTACATTTAATTAACTTAATAATGTAATTAACAAATGCTAACTCCAATAAAGTAATAAATTATGTCTCCATTTCTTCTCAACGTTACAAGTTTTTACTTGTCATAATCCTGATTTTTCACATTTAGTTTTTACTTATCAAAACATATATTGATTTGGAGATTTAATTTGTGAAGGAAATGGATTACTTAAATATTTTCTATGACGGATTTCAATATGAAAACAAGACACAACTCGTCTCTTTTGATTGGCGATTATTTATTTACATAATAGCCTGTTACACTAGCTTGTCCGCTACTTCAAGTATACTGTAATGTATGTTGTTATGGCGACTATGTAACAAACAAAAACATGACACCGAAAATATTCTGTTAACGTCCGAGAACTTCCAAAAGTACATCGAATTATTTTGAAGTTTACTTGACCATAAATTAATTATCTTTGCATCAAATTAGAATACACATTCAAGTTTAATCACTGAAGACTTTCCTAATTTTCCTAATTATTTTTAATTAAAAATATAATTTTTACATAAATCAAGGATTTACTATATAAATCCTTGCATTAAAATTAATGGTTTAAGTTTTGAAATGAAAGCGTAACAAATAAATACATAAATGCGACGTTACGAATACGAATAGAAGCGAACAGGTATTAAAATTTACCAAATAAGAATTAGAGAACGTTTTAAATGTACATTGCATTAATGATATAGGAGATGAAAATCATGTTGTTTTATATTGTCCTGTATATGTAGATCTATATGTAATTTTATTTGATAATTGTTTTGTAATTAATGATGATTTTATGAATATGCCAGATTGGAGAAAAATATATATAGTAATGATAATATGTAGTTTTTACTGCCAAAATTTACTCTAGAATTTTATTTAAAAGATATATAAATGTAGACTATGAACATGTACTTTTTTAATTTCTCTGTTAGTGTCTAATAACTCTCTCAAGAGTGGCTTTGAATTTATAATATGATGTGTGTGTTTTCTGTTAAGTGTTGTTTTATGATACAAATGTAGGTGTGACTTTAAAAACATATTTGTCTTGTCTTATATAAGACATTCCAGGTTGATATTCAATTAAGAAGAACATACATTTTGTGACATTTTTTCTTATAAAAATGCTAGGTATACAATACGTATATCTTATAACACATATTTCCACGAAATTCCAGTTTTTCGAAAGGTCATCGAATGCTATCTTTTTAGTATATTTTATATATGTTGATTTTTTTTTTATCTTCTGTAAGGCGTTTGATAAATATAACATAGTTAATTTCCATGCTTTTTAACTTGATGGTTTTAACACTTGTATTTGCAAGTCTTCAGCAATGTAAGAGTAAGATAAGCATAGTTGGTAAATATTTTTTGAATTGTGACAGACTAGTAGATGATCAAAATCACTAAATAAAGTTTGTCAGTGACTTGTGACTGGTCGGTGGTTTTCTCCGGGTACTTCGCTTTCCTCCACCAATAACACTGACAGCCACGATATAACTGAAGTATTGTTGAAACCATAACTCACATCAAAATCACAAAAAAAATACTAGTTTATTTTAAAAAATCTGTCAATGGACTTACCCCCAAATGTGCATTAATGCTATTGGGATCTCTGTTGACCATATCTATATCACCGCTAGACATCTTGGAAGAAATTTCTGTGGAACGTCTTAATCAGAGAAATAAAAGTATCCAAATGGTGTTGTGGGCTTGATCAAACATATTTTTATATTGTTCTGCTTTGTTTTGTATACAGTTGGCATGCCTACCCTTTCCAGTAGTCAATACAGCTACTAGGTACCAGTGGTCAAGTTATAGCCACTATGTGTGATTTAATACCTTGTCATCCCATTAGATGTTTCTAAATCATTTATTATTGTAAGCTATTATGATCAACAAAATCAAACTGTGAATTCAATGGAAATAATTGATTGAGTTTTACGCGTAACTGACCGCGGTGTTTTTCTTTTGCCTTTGGCTAGTTTTAAGACCGTGATATATTTGGACAATTATTTAAAATTGAAAACAGATATGAATGTCAAAATTATTTCCATTTTGGGTTTTATTTACATGTAATTATTAATGAATATAATATAATCAGGAAAAAATAACTCCTTGATTGTTGTTTACAAGACGAAAGAAAATTCTAGGAAAATAACCAGAATCTGAAGGGAAAAAAAACGTGTACAAATAGAAAGCAACAGGTATAGTACCAAGATACAAAATAATATACCCAGTCCCTGTTACTTCTCTGGGTATTCTACAATTTCAAAAGGAATGAACATTCGACGTATGTGTAAGAAGAGTCTAAAGATATCAAAGGGGGGTAATCAGAAGCCGTAATTCGTAGGACAGACAATACAACTGCAAAAAAGAAAAAGGACAAAGGATTATCTACTCAGAAAACTTAACATTGGGCAACACGAACATCAACAAACTTTCAAATTTTCACAATATATGTATTTTCAATGGAGAATGGGAAACAAAATGTACATGTATGTATATTATGGAAATACACTTAGTATTTTCTCAGCTTAAAGATTTTAGATTCTTCTCGTCTTCTGAGACAGTATTACAAAATTATCATGTCAACATAGATGTATGACGAAAATGTTGCTACTTAGATACACATAAAAATTATTTATATATTACCCCAAAAAAATGCTCAAAGAAACATTAACAAACAAAAAACAAAAAAAACAAAAAATACAAACAAACAAACAAACAAGTAAAAAAAAAAACATGACACATATTTTGTATTTGTGTCGGAATTTTGTTTTTAGAGAAAATAAAAATTATACCAATCCTGTTTTAATATCTCAATAAATAGCTACATGTCCTTGTAAGTGTTTTATTGACATTTCTAAACCCATGTAAACAGTAAAACGTTATATTTTACTGTAAATATTGTTTATCGGCTTTTCATTTATCAATATTTGGGTTGTAGACGGAATGAATATATAGCAACTATTTAAATTTTTTATCTTTTTGTTAAATGTTTTTTTGAAGTTTTTGAGTGGCACAATAATAAAATCGATGAAAATCGATAACAGTTTTGAATGTGAAATCTTTTGTACTATAATATAAATTAAATATTTCATTTTAAAGATTTGCGACAAACATTAGTAGCAACGAAATTTTGAAACAGTAAAATCTTTAACTTCACATCGAGTTATGTAAACACAATCATTATGACTAAATAAGTTGATTGATTGATTGATTGGTGTTTAACGTCCAGCGAGCAATTTTTCAGCCATATTCAGGACGAGAACATTTAAAAATGTAAACGCCACGGGTCTCGAAACAAGGAAAGGTGATGGGTAGGGACTGATAATTTAGCCAGTGCAACAGGTCTCCTATGTACCATTCATCATGAGGATAATGCTCATAATGAGCTGTTACACTGGGTTCTTTCACGTGCGAAGAGGGTGGCAATCTCTCAACACGGGACCTCGGTTTTATTTACGTCTCATCCGAAGGACGGATTGGTTGTGGATTTATACATCCCGCACAACCGACGGACGCCCCTTCAAGCCGAAGAAGCTCTCGGTTCCATTTCTATACCCCGGGGTTCCCGCGGGGTTGACCCCTTTTTAGAGGAGTAGTGTCTCTAGGGCGGAGAAACCTGGTGCATATTATACCCCAGCACACCCTCCTAAATAAGCATTCGATATTTGACGAATTGTGGACATCTAACTGTGTAATTTAGTATTTTATCAGAGAGTAACAAGTTTAATCAAGTTAATTTTTACACAATTATTATCAGACGCTCGTCGTCGTAGATTAAATGGATAGCCGGTCTGATTTTGATTTGGTTTAATTTGATTTATTATGTTTAACGCCACTTTCAGATTTCAGCTATATCATAGCGACCAATTTTAGTGGCGGAAGAAGCCGGAGTACCCAGAGAGAACCACCGACCATGGGCAAGCTACTGGTAAACTTTATCACTGGCTGCGAGTCGAGTGCACCCTTTTTGTAATTCACAAAAATGGAAGCGAACCCACGCCGTATTGGTGATAGGCTTGTATGAGTTGTTAGGTAATCCAACTACCTAACTCATTGAGCTACACGGGCCCTTGAACAATACGATACAAATGTATATCAGAAGTCGTTCGTCCTATGGAAATTGTGTTATTGGTGTTTAACACCACCTTCCACAATATGTCAGTTATATCACAGTGGAAGTCACAGAAAACAAACTGATCTGCAGCAAAGCAACTGATATACATTATCACATAAAGTTGTATCGAGTACACCTTTCCACGGAGGTAATCGAACTCACAATTTTTGTTGTGATAGGTACTGATTGAATATGTAGATGTTAATCCTGTTGCCATCATGATATTTAAACAAATCTAACTCAAAATATAATAATTTTGAAAAATATTAAAAGCGAAACTGGAAGTAATAATTGTATCATCCTATCTGATTACTCAAAGAATATGTTTAATGACTTAGATTTACATATAAAACAAATTATAGTTTACATTACCACTGGTTTGTAAGCTTTTTTTTTTTTTTTTTTTTTTGCCATTTCTAATTAAATATTTTTATTTAGGTTTAACCATCGACTGGACATCGCGAGGTTTACTAGATACAACATTAAGTGATAAAGTTTGCTAGTGGCTTGCGACAGGTCGGTATTTTTGTCGGGGGATACTCCATTTGCCTCCATCCATAAAACTGACCGCCACGATATGACTGAAATATTGTTGAAAGTGGTGTGTTAATCACCATAACCTCTATCACAACCAAAATTTAGTTCAATTACCTCTGTGGAAAGGTGTACTCGACACAACTATATGTGATAATGTCTCAGAGACTTGCGGCAGATCTGTTTTTCTTCTTTGTGACTCCTATTTCTTCTACGTGCAATAAAACTGACCACTGTGATATAACTGACATATTGTTGAAGATGGCGTTAAATCTAATAACCCAATTACCATAGGACGAACGACTTCTAATATACATTTGTATCTTATTGAGTGCATTTTTTTTTCAAACACAAACGATACAAACGACTACGCGCGTACGCGTTTAGAGCATATGTTTCTAACATACGTAGCCGTTATCATACGTAACGAATACTTCGGATGATACCAAAGTAGCTATTTCTGTAAGTACCAACTACTTGGGATCGATGATATTACGATATCCGTTTCCATCCGCACTCTTTGCTTTAAATGATACTACAGTAGCTACCTCGCAGTAAATACAAACACTGTTATCAGTATGCTTGACGTCATAGTAAAATAGTAAATACAAATACTGTCATCAGTATGGCCGACGCCAGAACAAAGATTTTTCCCGCGCAAATGTCGTGCACCGGTTAAGATATAACATAAAATAACAAATTAATAGAACTTTATATTGTTTTATTATAAACAAAAGTAAACAGTATGGCACTAATAAATAAATCTAAAAATTATAGATATGGACGGAAAAGTTCGATTAATGAGTTTATGTTTCAATTATTTTTTAAAATGATGAAAAATTGTACCGCATGCTTCACAACAGGGTACCAAGATACAGTTAATTAGGGTAGCATATATCTTCTGACACACTCCACAATTTATTTCTAAGATCTTCATACAGGGTGTAATACACCATATGTGGTAGAAGGCTATATATGCAAATTCACAGCCCCACTCCATGGAGATACAGATGCCACATAACGTGGTCATGACGTAATAACATAATTTCTTCCATAGTTCGAAGCATTTGTGCGAAAGTTTCCAAACGCAATCAAGACTATGTATACCATCTGGCTCTCCGATGACGTCAGTGAACAATAAACTCTGAAAAAATAATAATAATGTGTCAATTATGTCAATTTGAAATGTCAGAAATAAATGTTTCGATCCATAAAGAAAATTATTTCAAACTAAGTATATACAAAGGCAATAGCTGTTGAACTGTAGCTCTGCCAAACGTTCATTTTTTACCATCGTCATCGACCGATAAGAGCTACGATTTCCCTGCTAAGATTCACTCATTAGAAATATGTTTATGCCCAGAGTTTAGATTTATGACTCTGCTAACATTTTCTGTGAATTCCCCTCATATTTTGTTTTGCACACACATATACATCCAATTATTGCCTACAGCCTCGGGGTGCAATGGTAAACATTCTCGCCTCAAGTTCGCAATGTCGTATTTGTTAGGTTCATTAGATAGAAGACACAATTTTTGATACCTTATTGGATCAAACCAAAAACTATAATATTGCTTGGTTAAGTTCTCGCCTCAAGACTATAAAATTGATATTTGTTGCTTCTTCACAAAAGAGTTAAAGCAAAGATTGATTTGTTCGTAGTATAAAGGAGAATATGTCCGATTGCTGTTTCAGTAAGTAGGCGCTTATAAAATCCCAACTCAGAGTGTTGGTTCAGTAGAAAGCAAAATTAAAACTTCTTCTTGCCATGATATAGCTGATAATTTGATTACTGTATACTTGGTGTTGATCAACAATAACTCACACAATTTCTTGACCATGATTTTTACACACATTTTTTTAAAAATTGCAATTAATATTTGTTATAGCATATTTATTTAAATCTGTTTAATTATGTAACGAGTTTGAAATCAGTCTGAAATTCTTTGTGCTCTAAAGGTTAATTTCGAACATTTTTCTCTGAAAAATCAATGATTATATTCGGACTATCGTTCAAACGGATGCATTCAATATACCCATGCCATATCATGATTGAGTGGATTATTTGATTTAGTTAATTGCCAGGTAACCAATATTGCAGCTATATTGTGCAGGATATGCATGACTAACGAGAACAGTTTACACAAAATGCACCAAGAAGGTAAATAAAAAAAGCGTTGGGACGAAGTATGGATGGAAGATTTTATTTCCGCATGTTAAAGGGAATTGATGGACGTTTTGCCTTGCAACGGGACAAAAACGATCACTTCTAACACTATTGATGATATTGGACAATACTACAAAGTATCTTATACTCGAATTGAACTTGGTATTCTGCAAACACGGAGCATTTGGATGGCTTGTTTACGTGGTTCGTCTCCTACAACCAGCGGAGAATACTTTTGTTGTACACCATAGCTTGTAATCTTGTTCCCACTTTTGTACCGCGGGATTCGCTGAGGAGGTGTGTGAAAATACCAAAATCATTAGAGATGCAATTAAAAAAATATAATTCCACGTCTCTATAGAAGTAGTGACACTTTTTTTTTAGAACTTTGTAAGAATTATTTTATGAAACAGATTAAATACACAGGCATGTAGTTATCAGATATTTAGTAAATTATTTGGCCGATATTAGGCTTAACAATAGAGATTAAGGGTTATGTTATTCAATGCCACTTTCAACAATATTTCAGTATATCGTGGCGGTCAGATTTATTGGTGGAAGAAACAGGAGTACCCGGAGTACCTGGTAGTGGTGATAGGCATACGGTCACGACCACCACGAGATGTACAATCAAGTATTCTATATAATATCCATCCATTTTTGCCTTTAATGCTTTGTACTCGATGAAACCTTTAAAACACTTCATTGTTATGACCAATAAATTTATCCTGTTTAGAAAATATTTAAAAGGTTGGAGATCGTGCCAAATCATGTCTATTACTACATGTAGGTGTTATAATGAATGTTGATAATTTATATTTTTTAATGCTTGTCATTAGCGTGACTATTATTAGTCTAATAAAGTTAGAATTGCAGAATTATCCGGTTTTTAGATCATAGTTTTCTTATTGGTTGGAAGTTCAGGGTTAAGAGTTATGGTGTTTAACGCCACTTTCAACAATATGTCAGTCATATCGTGGCAGTCGATTGTTTTTAGTGGAGTTAACCGGAGTACCCTGAAAAAACCACCAATGGCAATGCTGACAAACTTTATCATATAATGTTATATTGAGTATTATCTTACTGGAAGTTCAGAAACGATACGGTAACTCGAAAAGAAAGTTCTACGTTCTGACGACTGTACAGCTAACTTCATATTGTCAGCGCCTGAGACAGAACCCGAGATGGGAAATGTTTTTGGTATACAAGCAAATGAGATGTTTTTATTTGGGGGGGGGTTAACTAGAAAACATTTGAATTTGTCTACATGTACGGCGAAAAGTATGATATTTTTTTCTGCCAGGATAAAATCCAGGTGGACAAAAAAGACTGTACACTCTTTTTCTTTGATTTGTAGCACTACATCAAAATACAGTATAGTTCCCTGACATAGGAACAATATGCAGAAATATCTAGTTCAGAAAAATGGCCAGTCAATATGAACATGTTGTAATCTATAACTGACCCAAGCCAGCATGATATACATATTTGTTTCCCTCTCTCACATTGATGGTATTCTCTTGTAGAATAGCAAAAATCGTTAATCCACCATGTGTCGAGGATAGAAAAGTATATAAAATCATATGCACATTTACCTTTGTTAGACCTCTTTAGTGACATTTTAGTAAAACCTCTTATTATAACTCCTTCCTAAATACAATTTAGATAAAGACGGAACTTGAATTATATTTGAATTAGTTGAATTTCAGATCAGAATATATTTATTACAGCCTATATAAAGGGATTCCTTGTAGCCATTTTACAATCAGCAGAAGGAACTGGTGTTTTCCGTTTGTTTTTCGATTTCTAAGCATTTTTTTTTCCAAACCACAAAATATTTTACTACGAAAAGTTAGGGTTAAATTATCAAAGTTAGTTGGTTAGTTTTTGACAAAAAATATCTAAATCGCCATATTTATAAAAATGATTGTTAAGACTTCTTTTTTTTTAAACAAAAAATTAAACCAGGTTAAATTTGTTTAAAAAACAACCTCAAACATTATTAAACTTTAGCATTTTCCTCGAAATCCATATTGAAAACATGCATCGAAGTCTGGTTTGAGAAATTATTTTTTTTGAAATTAAAAAAAAAATGAAAATATTTTAAACCAGACATATGTTTGTTGGATTAAAAAAAAATCAACATGCATTTGCATTAAGTGTATAAAATTTGGCGGGTTTCTTATTCTTGTACAATATGTAATAAAAGTGACTTGCGGTAGGTCGGTGGTTTTCTCCAGGTACTCCGATTTCCTCCACCAATAAAACTGACCATCACGATATAACTGAAATATTATTGAAAGTGGAATTAAACACCATAAACCCTAACCCTATTCTTGTACAATAAAAATTTGCATAAGGCCACTTACCCCTAAATGATTATTAATTGAATTAGGGTCCCTATTCACTAGGTCAATTTCCGCCATCTTTCAACAGTTTCTATATACCATGCAGTGTCTGAGGACTAAAGGAGTTTTTTTTTTATATTATACCTACATATATATATATATATTTGATAATTTTGTTGTGCTTTGTGACTATAACAACACGGAGAACTAATAAATACTTAAAGATAAAGAAAGTAGAAACTAGAGTTTATTGCCATTAAGATAAACAGGGTAGGAAATGGGTTTGGAGATAAATATTTCTATCACCCAGTTCAACGTTAACCGTTACCTTGAATGGTGTTCCTTATATGGACTTCGGGGAATTGTTTATGCAATGATTTGTCAGTATTACATTTGAAACCTTTTTAATTAGAATATTTTGACAAAACAAACCTTTTCATTTGATAAGAATTGCTAAGGTGAAACACGCGTGCTTCAAACACTTCGGATCTTTGCTATGTTGTTGAAAGAATGTAGAAGAGAGCTGCTGGGAATGTACGGGATCGTATGCCCCATGTGGACGTCGCTAACCACTTTGTATCTAGAGAGACCATATAAATGATTGTACACTCGTACCAAAAACGGACAAACTTCAAAGTGGCAGTCCACATGTGACCCCACGTCATAATAGCCATATATGGCTTATTGATCTTTAAAATCATCTGCGCTATCGAATAGTAAATACAACATAAAGGGCCAAACGGGTCACATTGCATTGTTCGTACTCGTATAAGCTTGATGACTGATGAAATAATATGTATTTACTCTGTATTAATTTGAACTCTCTCACTCTGTAACTTTTGTAACATTGGTTTAGAGAATAACGTTATTATTAAGAATTCGTTTCCTAAGCAAACACGATCAATGAAGGAAATTTGTTTGAGGAACGTGTTGAAACTGTTACAAATTAGAAGTTTTTCACGTTTTTTAATATCCTATATTTTTAAAGAACCCGTCTATTCAAGTCCATGTTTTTACGAGCATATTTGGCATTTAATCGCCTTTTTGAAATGGAGGATTCATAATAGTTTTATGGGACGAAAATGTGATGCCTTTGTTCGAGAGATTTAACCCCAAAAAAACGACAGAACTAAGCGTCTTTGAACACCATTCTAGTAAACTGTTTCCAATATTGTGTCTTCTATCACGTCCGCGTTACACCATTGTTTGCACGTCTGCATCCCTATTTTTACTTGAAATGTGACTTTGTCTAGATTACAAATAAAACACTGAAAAATGTACAACTGTTATTTTTTTAATTGTTTGGTCCTCTAGCTTTACTGAAAATGATTATTGTCCAGTAAATGTTGTTACTAGGTAGAATCTGTTTGAAAAGTACAGGAAAGAATTTCATAAGAGCGTTGAGGGAAAAATAATATTGATAGCGGAAGTAAAATAAAAAATTTGGATGAACTCAGAAAACGTTTCAGTTATCGCCGAACGCATCGCAAACTCTGGTGTAGCTTCACACCACAGGTTTGAGGTTAGGGTTATGATGTTTAACGCCACACTTTCAGTAATATATCAGCTACATCGTCTGCACATTGAAGATTGGAAAAACCATCCGGATCTATGCGTTGAAGATATACAACAGTTATTGCGGTTATATATTGGAATTGTAGTATGTCCATCCTTCCTTGAATAATGGAATTTGTTGTAATTGTTGATTTTTATCTGTATATTCATGTACATTGTATATGTATTTTCATTTTTTTTTTGTTATGACTTTTCTCTTTCCTTTCAGTGTCAAAAAGGGGACGTCGTGGCCGTGATCGTTTGGTAGTTGGATTAAGAATTACCTATGCTATCAGTACCTATCACCACTGAATCTCGATCAGGGCGAGGTGTACAACATTATATGATAAAGTTTGTCAGTGAATTGCGATACAATAAAAAATGAAAGCGGCTGTAAACACCATAAAACCTAAAAACCTATCAAGTGTCAAAAGTCGTGTAGCGTTCCTTTTGTTGAAAGTCGTGTAGCGTTCCTTTTGTTGAAAGTCGTGTAGCGTTCCTTTTGTTGAAAGTCGTGTAGCGTTCCTTTTGTTGAAAGTCGTGTAGCGTTCCTTTTGTTGAAAGTCGTGTAGCGGTCCTTTTGTTGAAAGTCGTGTAGCGGTCCTTTTGTTGACTACTATATATATGGTAACCAAACCCTTACCTCTGTTTTTTTTTTTGGCTTGTCCTAAATGTCATAAATTAATATAATCTGACAATGGTTGAATTATGTGTACTCGAAATAAATCACTTTTAATCTCAATCAAATGTGCATGGTTTCTGATAAAATTGTCGTTTAAAGTTATGTTTTCTTTTCTCAAGAATGTGGGATTAACCATTAAGCTTCTTAAAAAGAAAATTGTTTATCAATCCCAGGTTCATATTCAGACGTAAAACCTCTTATTTATTAAATATCTAAAAGCATTAGTATGTACATGTATAATATATATTGTATATATACTACGGTACTGTTTAAATCTAAATTAAGCATTAATATCCTTAGTTTCAGTTGATCAGTGATTGTTGTTTAAAGCCATATAAGCAATATTTGAGATATATCATGAAGATAATAAGTCACATTCGATGGGATGATGATGATATCCGCTCTTTACTTTTATAACTGTTGGATTTTTATAGTACTGGCTCACTGAAATAACAATCCGCGGGAAGACATGTCGTTCCATATGGACATGTTATTCTGATTCCAAGCCAATCAGTCTTTGCTCCTATTCTTTCATGCTGGAGATGCCAACTTTATAGTCATTGGTTTGACCATAGCGGGCTTGAACCCACGATCTACTGCACTCGATGTGAGGACGCTAACTATTGCACCACCGATTTGGTTCCCCTAGTTTCAGAGAACAATCTACAATTTAAGGGGATTGTGGGTTTTTAATGCTGTTAGAGACACTATTTTAGTTACATCAGTGGAAGAAACCGTCGTACCGGAATTGAAAAAAAATATATTTCAGTTACATCGGTGGAAGAAACCGGAGTACCGGGAGTAAACAATATTTCAGTTACATCAGTGGAAGAAACCGCTGTACCGGAAGTGAAAAAACAATATTTCAGTTACACAATGGCAGAAACCGGAGTACCGGGAGTAAACAATATTTCAGTTACATCGATGGAAGAAACCAGAGTACCGGAAGTAAACAATATTTCAGTTACATCGGTGGAGGAAACCGGAGTACCGGAAGTAAAGCACCGATCTGTCGCAAGTCACTGATAAGATTTATCACATTAGGTTGTATCGGATACACATAGCCATGAACAGGAATCGAACTGACAACTTTAATTGAGTTCGGCATCCAAGTACAAAGATTTCAAATGAACAACAGAACCATAGTAAGTCCAGTGCTTTTTGTATTTCTCATTTATAACGACACCAATATTACGTTGATCGTCAGACATCATTTAAGATAACTTTTCATTTTTATATTGTTTTATTATAAACAAAAGTAAACTGCATATGGCACTAGTAAATAAATTAAAAAAATTATACATCTGTATGTTTCTGGACGGATAAGTTCGAATAATGAGTTTATGTTTCAATTATTTTTTAAAAGCATGAAAAATCATGCCGCATGCTTCACAACACGGTACCAAGATACAGTTAATTAGGGTAGCATAGATCTTCTGACACACTCCACAATTTATTTCCAAAACCCTCATACAGGGTGTAATACACCATATGTGATAGAAGGCTATATATGCGAATTCACAGCCCCACTCCATTGAGATACAGATGCCACATAAAGTGGTCATGATGACATAGCATAATTTCTTCCATAGTTCGAAGCATTTGTATGAACATTTCCAAACGCAATCAAGACTGTGTATACCATCTGGCTCTCCGATGATATCAGAGAAAAATAAACTCTGAAAAACAAAATAATATGTCAGTCTTACTTGTTCAACAGTAAAAATAAATTCATGCAGCTATCATATAAAGTTGAAATAAAATATTTACAATGTTGCAGGAAAATTATCGTGAATATCGATTTTAAATAGTTCCGATGGTGGAACGTGCATAGTGCAAATTGTGGACAAAACACTAAAATGATCATAAGAATATCAGCTTCCTGTCATCTATTATTTAATCAACTGTCAAATTAAAATAAAACAATCTAGCAAGAGACCCTTTGCAGAGAGAACCTACTAGTTCTGTGATATATATAACCTCGTCACAACTCGGAGAACAACGGATTCACCCGAGGTTTGCCGATTCGTGACATCTATTCATTGTACCATTTTGAACCTAATTAGTGAGAGACGATGTAGTGTTTGGGCTAGGGTTATGGCGTTTCTCTATCACTACTAAAGTTATGAGTTCGAATCCCACTCAGACGAGGTGTATTCGATACAACATTGTATGATAAAGTTTGTCAGTCACTTGTAACAGGTCAGTGTTTTCACCGCGGGTACTCCGGTTTCCTCCACTTATAAAACTGAACACCACGATATAGCTGAAATATTATTGAAAGTGGCGTTAAACACAATAATCCTAACTTAATATTCTTAAAAAATGTTAATGTCTTTAATAGTGTCAACAATAAAAAAAAATTTCTGTACTTTAATTTACCTAATTAGTGTAAATTAATTACATTTATAGATAAATAATGTATGCAATCAGTGCCTATCACCACTAACGTTGTGAGTACGAACCCCGCTCAGGCGAGGTGTACTCGATACAACATTATGTGATAAAGTTTCTCAGTGACTTGCGACTGGTCGGTGGTTTTCTCCGCGTACTCCGGTTTCCTCCACCAATAAAACTGACCGGCACTATATTACTGAAATATTGTTGAAAGTGACGTTAAGCACCATAAACCAAACCCAAACGTATAGATAAGTATGCTCATAACTTATGGAGTTATTTACACCCTTCAAACAAAAAATAATTACATTGAATGTTACAACGTTAATGGACTGACCAATTTACTTTTTTAAGGGTGTGTGTGTGTGATTTTTTGGGGTGTTTTTTTTTTTTATTTCTGCCGACAAATTTTACTGACTTGACCTGACTGATTCAGCAAATAAATAATCAGAGTGCAATTTTCATCAAGAAACGTTTGTAACAATCGATTTTCCATGTCAAACAATGATCTATTTTATTTTTGTTTCGTGTGAAAAAAAAATCTGCTTAGGAGAAAAATATAGCTCATAAAAGTTGACTGGTCAAGCCGTATATTGTATTTCGTGTGTGTTTTACTGATCGTTGCTTTTCAGCATTAGTTTCAGCTCGCTTGGTTCAATAAAGCGAAATGCTCAAATTACAGTGCAATGGATGTGTAATTGATTTCTGATAAATTCTTGGGAGGTTGATTTGCTTTTTTTTTCACTTACAAAAAGGTAAATCCAATATTATAAATAACAAAGTAATAATTTGTTATAATTTATAACAATAACTTACCCCTAAATGACTATTAATCCCGCTAGGATCCCTGTTTGTTAAATCAATTTCATCTGCCATCTTTCTGAAATTGACAAGTTTCTGTATGGTACCTGACAATTTTTTTCCCCTGTGTTATATACTTCGCATTTTATGTTGTTGGTGTGTGTCTATAACAACGCTTAGGTTTAATGATTCTTAAGATAAAGTAGCAACTGGATTGGAGATGAAATATTTATATTGGAACCGTCCATGATTAAATGCAAGTTATCAACAGCAATGCATAGAGCAATGTTTTCTTCCCCACATAGTTTTTATTTTATTTACAATTTTCTTGGAATTATATTTATTTTTATCTCTCTTGACAATCAATATTGATTAGGTTATAGTTATTTAGCTTTTAATTAAAACTGTATTAATTAATGAATGTGTTTCATCATCAACTAAGGAGGGATAGAGTCGTTCAATGGAAAATCAGTGTACCAGTATATATTAATTTCAAGAAAAAGCTTGAGCATACCAGAGGGGGTAATGAGAAGCCATAATTCGAAGGACTGACAATGTAGTGATCAAAAGAATAAGTACAAAAGAACAAACAATGGTCTACAAAACACTATGCAGTTTCTGCAAATGATTGAGCAACACGAACCCGGCTAAAAACAGGATGGACTCGTGTGCTCCGGAAATATTGTTTAATCCGGCCGTTCTTTATTTGTGCTTTATGAACTCTTTCAGTGACATGATTTCTTAAACAGGCATAATCAAAAGCAGATACCAAAGATGTGTGTTCATTTTGGTTATTAGAAAATGTTTAAGACAGACTCCTGTATATTTTTGTTCGTTCAAACGACGTATTCCTACAGGAGCTCTTGTGAATAAGTATCATAAAGATTTGTGAATAGTTGTATTTTTGTTGTTATTCACTGGGCAAAGATCCGTGATTATTCAAGGGGATGAGTTCTACGCTATTATTTCCACATAATTTATTAAGTTTTTCTGGTAATTTGAAGAAAAAATAATTAAAAAAAAAAATCCAAGACGGAACCCCTCCCCGCACCCGTTATTGATCTGCCGTTTATTATACCGATTTCATTTCAATACGATATCAATTATTATGTTCTAATGTCGATGTTTAATAGATTGAACAAACAAAGATTTTCTTTTTTTAATATTTGGTATTTGGTTTAAATTTATTGGCATTTCTACTATTGTCTCCAAATATTCTACATATACAATCAGTGCCTATCACCAATAAAGTTGTTAGTTCGAATCTCGCGCAGACGTAGAGTACTCGATACAACATTATGTGATAAAGTTTGTCAGTGATTTACGACAGGTCGATGGTTTTCTACTGGTACTCCGGTTTCCTCCACCAATAAAACTGACTGCCACGATATAACTGCAATATTGTTGAAAGTGGCGTTAAACGCCATAAAGCCATCCCACCCACCCATTGAAGATCAAGTTAGAATTGATTTCACAAATTTAAAATGATGTAAAGCTCTTATAATTGAGGAAATTCTGAGATTTCCAGAGACAGTAGAATTAATATCACAAGTAGCATGGGATAGCTACTTCCATGATTCCACTCTGATGTTGCGAGTGTTGTTCATTAGGTGGGGGATGGGCGAAGTGAAAGAAATTATTTAGCTCGTCACAGGTCTTCAAACAGATAAAATTGGTGTTAATCCTCTGTGGGAGTATAGAAAAGAAGACGGTTTATTTATTTTTGTTTCAATTGAAAAGTTTAAAAGTAAAGATCAGGAACATTGGTCCAACTACCCACAAAAGAACGGACCACTCCTCTATCAAACCACAAACCTTTTTTAAAACAGTAATGACCACGTCAGAGGCTGCTTGAGAGTATAGGCCCTGGTTAGGGATAGCCACAAGTTTATTGGTGAAGGAAAATGGAATACCCAGAGAAAACCACTGACCTGCCTACAGTTACATGTACAATGTACTTACAAGTTATATCAAGTACATATTACTGGTCTATGGCGAGGTGTACTCGATACAACATTATGTGATAAAGTTTGTCAGTGACTTGCGACAGATCGGTGATTTTCTCCTGGTACTCCGGTTTTCTCCACCCATAAGACTGACCGCCACGATATAACTAAAATATTGTTGAAAGTGGCGTTAAACACCATAAATCAAACCAAACCATTACAAGCCGTGGTTGTGGTATTGTATATATTATATTTATTAGATTTTGATTCTTATTAATAATTATTTTATAACACTATAATTTCTAATGTTTCACAACTTTTTTTTCAAGCTTAAAATTATGAAAATAAAGTTAAATTGTGCCACGTTTAATTGAATTATTTTGATAAATATGTTGAATATTCGTGTAAATAATCAATTGTTATTAGATTTGATTAAATTGACTTGTAGTTGTCAGTGAATGACTAAATATTTAACGTTTCTTTAATAAACTCTTACAACTTGAAACAAATCAATAAAGATATCAATAAATTGTATACTGTACGTGCAACGTTACAAGATAATTAGTTCGATTACGAAATTCTCTTTTATCTTGGTATTTCAGTTGCACACTTCTCTATGTAAATCGCTTCGTAGAACAATTACGTTCCAATAGCGGATTTTATTCTTCCGTTGGCAAAGAGCCCTCAGAAGCTGTTAGCATAATACCATAGTTTGTTTTGGCAACAAACAAAACAAATCATACTGATTGTCCTTGCCGTGTAGTAAACTATTTAACCTCTAAAAGGAATTTATTTTAGAATAAAAGATTTATATTGATCTAAAATCCTTAAATATTTCATATATCATACATATATGGAGCGGAAAACAAACTATGGGTGTTTCAATAGTTCTATATTTCAAACTTAAGGCACAGATCAGAGTAAATATAATTATTATACAATAATCTTCAGTAAATATAATTGTTATACAATACAGATTATTGTTTGTATTTACTGTTTCAGTACATTAATAAATGATAAGTAGTACATGTACGTACAGCTGATATCTTAATCCCTTGTAACCCTTTGTTTGTGACATTGAAAATTAAGCTAATCCTTTGCTACTTTAAAATTAAAATTTAAAATTCCGAAATCTATATTATCTCGACCTAGTCTCCCATTGTAATCTAGTGTGTGAAAATATGTAATATGCATTTTGGAATACTTTTAAAATGTACTTTGACCTTACACATTTTTTTTTATTTGTCCACTTTTGTGTAAATTATAGCCATTATGCCATGGACTAGGGCCTCTAAGAGAATTTTTTGCAAGGCTGAACAAGACTGCATTGGGGCCCCGAGGACAGGCTGAGACTTCTCTCAAAATTGAGGATTGGTCATTTCTGGTTACATTTTAAATGTGAGTGATGATCTACAACCAGAATTCACAAGCCTAAGTGAATTTTACATAATCATGTTTCTAAATAAACTAAAAATAGTTGAAAATGGCTAAGGCTATGGGGCGCTTCAGAAATTCACAGGCCCCCTTCTTGGCTCCGGGACCCGGACAGATGTACCTGCTGAACCCCCTCTCATATAGGCCCTGCCATGCACAATTAAACTATTGATTTACCATTCTGTCACAGTCAACATTATTATTAAAAGGTTAATTTGTTTAGAAACATGGTCAATTCATAGTGTTTGTTTATCATTTTAGCTTTAAATCTATTTACTGTATTTCAATAAAAGTTAGTTTGTTTTAAAGGTTTTTTCTATGTTTGAGTCATTAATTGTAGTAAAATTCGATAATCGACCGAATATTCAGCAGCAGTATGTTAAAGGCGTCTTTGACCGTCTAAACACGTTGTCAAGCAACGATAGAATGGTCCATCAAATATTGAAAGGGAATGGGATAGGTGTTTAGGATGAAAGAGGTCCACGAGAAAAGTTTGCTGCATATTTTATGGGAATTTTTTTATTATGTAAACCTCACCCCTTTTACAATGATATATTTTTGCCTACACATAGATCTTTTGACAGTTTGTTGGAATATTTTGTACTTTTGGTTTTAATATATTTCTTGATTTTTTATTTGTTTTTACAAATGTTATACAGAGAAGCATTTTTTTTTTTAGAAATCGAAATTCCTTGTTATTTATTCAATTTAATCCTTGGATCCCATTACAATACATAATTAAGTAGTGGAGAATACACTCCAACTGTAGATTCTTAAAAATAATCAACGAGACCCGCCAGGGTCGAGTTGATTATTTTTAAGAATCTACAAGTTGGAGTGTATTCTCTCACATAATACATTTCTATCTGCAACAGTGTTTTCATTTTATATTTTTACCTTTTTAATATTCAGAAAGCTAAATAAGCCACAATTAACAAAAAATATACAAAATTTTTTTATCGGCATCCGTGCTTTCGATTCTCGTTATGTTTAGATATTTCAAGGTCTTTCAAGTGAATAGAATCGTTTATATTTAGATATTTCAAGGTCTTTCAAGTGTCCCAAATGTTCACCTGTGGTCTGTCTGATTTGTTAAATTGCGGTCGGTTCGTTGGTTGTTTTTGTATTGCGAGAATACTCGTCAGTTCTGAACACAGGCGCTTGTGTAGAGTCAAAAATATGCTCGCGAAAGTAGGTCGCGTGACGTCTTTCCGCCTTTCGTTCGTACTCGGGTTTTATCTTATATAAATACTAAACACTAGAAATTCCAAATTCAAATTACAAGGCGCCAAAATATGAACTTCTCATGTATGTTTCGTAAGGCAATAATAAAACCCGAGAACGACCGAAAGGCGGAAAAACGTACTTTCGCTTTTGCAGCCTACGATATGTCGTGTATCAACAAAATCGGAGGATTATCTGTCAGTATGGGGGTGTAGAAGGTAGGCAGATATAAAAAACGGATTTTCCTTGAAGAAAAATCATTTCACTACGCAAATCAGTAGGCGATTTGTGTCATATCGACATTTTGACAGGGGAAATAGCGGTTGAAGTGACAGGGGTAGTAGGAGTGAGTCCGGCCTTGTGGTATTTTAGGTACATAGCGAGCATATTTTTGACTCTACACAAGCGCCTGTGGTTCTGAACATAAATTATGTCAGAACTCAAATACTTGTATCGTGTCTTGTATATATTGATCAATTGCTTTTTTTAAACAAATTGGTGATATTTTTTAACAAAGCTTACTATCAAGAGTTATATATACTAATTATACAAATTATTAATGTGGTCAACTTAGCCGAGTGGTAAAATGGAAGTTTTCCAAGTCAAACTAGACTTTAAAAAGCCTTGCAGTGGTTCGAGACACGAAAGTCCCAAAATAAATAAAACACGTTGTTAAGCCTAAAATAGTAAAAGGTTAAAGTTCATATATTCAAGAACAAATGAATGAACTGTAGATTCTTAAATAGAATCCACTGTTCGAACAATAGTGTGACGTCAGAGAAATGTATTATTGAACACATTTTGACAGTCCCTACGAGACCGAACCACCGAAAATCTAAGTAGTTGTATTTCATCTTAAACAAAATTTCTCATATTCAAAGGAAAGGACATTTGGTGTGTCCTCTGATTGTCATTGTTCTTCCTCCAAGCTTTACGAACATTTAAAAAACATTCTCGACGTATAGAAATAAAACAATATCTTGCAATATCACCTGCAATATTGTCCGCGCAATAACATAGCATAACATAACGCTTTTTTTTCTAAATCTTATTAACCGCCGCTTCAGTAGTGTAACTATCCAGCTATACGCTTAGACACAAATTAAAGTAAAGGCACCGCGTTTTTATTGTTGCACTAAATTCACATTAGAGGTTTTAATAATTACTATAACTCCAGCCTAAAATGAGTGTAAACGGTCTCTAATCTGCAGTTGATTCATAATTTCAAGTTTATTTCTCGTCATGCATTTTGAACATCTCTGTTGACGACCCGCGAAAGCTGCTGTGTTATCATGACACTGAGGTGCAGTTTCCAGGATAAATGATTAGCTGGATCTGGTTCAAGTATTGTTGTCATACTTACATAACTCTCCATTGGTTAGTTTGGTTTATGGTGCTTAACGCCACTTTCAACAATATTTCAGTTATAAAGTGGCGGTCAGTTTTATTGGTGGAGAAGACCGGAGTACCCGGAAAAAAACACCGACTTGTCGCAAGTCACTGACAAATAGTATCACATAATGTTGTACAAAAAAATGTATCGAGTAGACCTCGCCATGAACGGGGTTCGAATATGCAACTTTAGTGATGATAGGCACCGATTGCACAGGTAGTTGTAAATCCAACTATCATGCGATGACGACGGTCCCAACTCTCCATTGGAGAACATAGACAAGTGAGTTTAAAGACAAAATAACGACTTCAATCTCCGTGGATTTTCAAAACTATTAATAGGTAAATGCCGCGACAAACGCATTTTATCAGGTACTTTGACGTAATAAAAACGTAAATATCTAATTTAGTGCGTGCAATGGGTTTCTGTAATAACCTTCATCAGGTATACTCAAAGTCTAAATATAGGAAAGTCATGAAGTAGATTTTTTTTACTCTTTGGGAGCAATAAAACCAGAGGCCCATATTTTGTGTTTTCCTTGACAGATTGAAACAGATCCATATATATAGTTCTGAATTTCACTCGACAAGCCATTCTGTCAATGCCTCTAAATGGTTACTCTGTAAGTATGATATCTGGTGTCTCTCAGCTGTTTTTTATATGGCCGATGTTGGAAAATGTTCTTCTGATTTGTGTTTACCACATCATTCAATTTAACTAAATTCCGTGAACAGTCTTTATTCACCGAACGGACAATTGTTGTCCCGTCGATCCCTGCGTATTACTAGGGATTTCTGTAATACAATTGAATATACTTGCAGTCATTCTTTCTCACCAATGTGGCTGCTACAAAATCATTCTAAATACATAATTGTTTAAATTTTTGTGAGGAACAGATAAATCATGTATAAAATTAACCCGATTACATTTTTAAAACATTTAATGTTTGACAGCGGAGCTTTAACTTGAACGAAGATAATATGAATCGAGAGGGCAGTGGGACGCCTTTAAAGGCACGACATGAAAATATGAAAAACGTGTGCAAATCCTACTGAACTCTGATTATTTAAGACATAGAAAATGCACAGGTTGTCAGTACCGCTATTAAACGCTAGCAGAATGCCACGACTCAGTCTTGAATAAATTAAACCCTGTGGAATATCTGTGGAATGAGATTCAAAGACGACTTAATGAAGTCCAACCAAGGCTGACAACCATAGCTGAACTTGGTGCATCCTCCTTGAGGGTTTGGCTCGTATACCTATTGCATGTATCAACCGCTTCATTCTTCATTCAGGACTTCAAAGTACAGGAGACGTGTTACTGTAATCTCTGTAATCAACGCCAATGGAGAACATACACGATACTGACTTTCGTTCCTAATGTCTTCAAAATCCGTGATGCATTTGTTAACAAAGTATCGGAAAAAATCATTTTAGAAACCTGTTTAGAAATCTGCTTGAAACGACTTTCCGGTATTTATTGTCAAGATTGTTATGTAGCGTCTCTAGATTTTCTGATCATATGATCTTATCTTTTGTGTGATGTTTCTTTTAATTGTATAAATGACGTATAGCTTTATACGTAAAGTTGTCCTATAAATGACGTATAGCTTTATACGTAAAGTTGTCCTGTAAATGACGTATAGCTTTATACGTAAAGTTGTCCTATAAATGACGTATAGCTTTATACGTAAAGTTGTCCTGTAAATGACGTATAGATTTATACGTAAAGTTGTCCTATTTATAGGGATCTTCTAGTTGTGCAAATTAATTATATAATTTGTTAACGCCATGGTATAGTTAAGAAATAATTCATTGTAGCCCGAATTTATATTATTTTTACCACGGGTAGGCACTTTATGCCAATTATTTTACCCCGAGCGTTAGCGAGGTGTAAAATATAGGCATAAAGTGTTAGCGAGGGGTAAAATATAGGCATAAAGTGCCTACCCGTGGTAAAAATAATATAAATTCGGAATACCATAAATTATTTCGATTCTAATATGTAAGAATTGGTCAAATATCGTTATAAATTGTCGATGACGTCATAGATTACAATGGGTGTAGGTATATATTAATTTTACCACGGGTTTGGACTCAAAGCGTTTGAAGGACGTCATATTAGAATTGACGTTAAACTTCAGACCATCAACCAATCATGTATGCTTTGAATGTAGAGAACGCTCGGTCTTTTGGTTTCTGTTTTATGTTTTGTAGATTGTTGTTTGTCTTTGTGTCTTTTTTTTTGCCACTGTTGTTTGTCCTTCGATTTACGGCTTCTGGTTACCCCTTTGGTATTCAAACTTTTCTTATGTGGTTTATGTAAACAATACTGTGTTAGTTTGTAGTCCCTGACAATATATTGATTGGTTGGTTGTTGCTTAACATCAAGGGAGCAATATTCCAACTAGATCCATGACTGACGTGAACAAGTTTACAAAACTTACATCAAGTAGTAAAAAGGTAGCACAGAGATGGGCATATATGGACGGACAGTGATTACAACAACTCAATGAAGCAAACGATGATAGAGTCGGGGAACAAGTACATTTGTGTCCCCGAGGTTATCATCCGCTCAGTAGTCAATATTTCGACACTACACGTTTCATTATAATATATAATTATTATTGCAATTCCTAAATAATGTAACTATTATTAAAACTAAGGTTATCTCCCCTGAGCTATAGTTATCCTTAGCCGATTTTGGCTATCCTCTTTATGCCCGTTGGTTGGCTTACTCCCAAAGGTTTATACATTATTTGGCTTTCTCGTGGCTTTTGACCATGCACGTGCCTATTGAATGTTATTCCAGGTTATTCCTACGCACCAAGTTAAACATCTGCGTTTTTATTTTTGGTGATGTCATACTGAGCTAGTTTGTAGGCTAAACCACAGAGACAACATTTTGTGGCATGATTAGGTGTGTTAACTTTTAGGTCTCAAACGTGGAGAACGCATTTGTTGTTGTGTCGTTCTCTATTCATTTCGATATGTTCCGTTTGTCGTAATCACGTTCCAGTCCTTTCTTCATTTATAACTTATCACTGGGTTTGATACAAGGGTAATGCGACGGGTGTCACTAGAGAAACAGGGACTGCTTACCCTTTCGGAACACCTGATTTCATCCCGGTTTTAGTGGGGTTCGTGTTGGTTTTCTTTGTAATGTTTTGTAGATCATTTTTGCATTTGTCTGTGCTTTTTGGATTTACGTTTTTTTTATTACCCCTTTGTTATATTAACGCATTTCTTGAATGTTGTTACCACATAGAATTAATAAAAAAAAATATTAACACGACGGGGCCACTAGTGGAGCAGGAACAGCTTACCCTTCCGGAGCACCTGAGTTCATCCCCGGTATTTAGTGGGGTTCATGTTACTCGATCTTTAGTTTTATGTGTATGTTTTGTAGATCGTTGTTTGTCCTTTTGTCCTTTATCTTTTGATCTTTGTGGAATTATTTCTCCTTCGATTTACGGATTCTGATTACCCTTTTGAGATCTTCAAACTCTTCTTGCATACTGATGTCATACTGTGTTTAATTGTAAGTTTTAGTAATAGAGAACTATTTGGTATCATTTTATATTACATATATTAATTTAATTCAAGTTTTATCGTAGCCAACAATTATTTGAAAGATATATTTATTTACAATTGCTTATTAAATGTCCTGTTTTAAAAGCAAATTAGAGTTCTTAATTAGTCCGATTTTCACTTGCTCATATTAAAATGTTTATATTTAGAAAGACAACCTCAAGGAACGCAGCACCAAACTACATGATTGTTCATTGCTATTTTTTGAATGCATGGAATACCGATCCTAAAGCCTCACAACACGGTACAACACAACAGTTCACAATAGAGGCATATATTCTCTGGCATAATCCACAATTGATTTCAAAGATCTTCATCATTGGAGAGATGATCCATATATGATAGAATGCAATATAAGCAAATTCACATCCCCATTCAGCAGCGATACAGATTCCATAACATGTGGTCATGATGATGTAACACAACCTCTTCCACAATTCGAAACATTTGTGTGACAGTTTCCAGACGCAGTCAAGACTGTGTACTCCATCAGGCTCTCCAAACACATCGTTGAAATGCAAAGTCTGAAATTCAATTACAAGAAAATTTGTACTTTTATGTGTTTCAGTATACTTTATTAGAGGAAGGAAACTTTTATGTGTTTCAGTATACCTTTATTAGAGGAAGGAAACCATAATGTATTCCTTTGTAAGAAAATGATATGATGTTTTACACATAAAAAAAACCTATTTTTACCACTATTAGTCCATCGAGGATTTCAATAATAACCGATAATTATTATCTATATTTATCATTGAAATTTACAGTTCCTAATATTATAAATATTATTAAGACTAATGTTTTTATCCCTCAGGCATATATGACCTTAGGCGATTTTTGGGTATCCTGTTCAGTTCCTTTGGTTTTCTTGTCCCCAAATGTTTTTTAAAAATTATTTGGCTTTCCAGCGAACTCTTCGTTAACAAATATGTTTCGACTGTCGTGGAAACTAAATGCGATATACTACAACTAAATGCATAGGAATTATATTTAAGGAATATCATGATTGTGTTTGAAAAGTTCCAAGTGTTCATTTGGGAGTTTGACTTTGACAAATACCGTTTAAAGTTTAAATGGCAACACTAAACCATAACCTTATGCAAGCAATTCTTCATATACTATCATACGTTTCAGCCGAGGAAATATGCAGCGAAATATTTTTCATGACTTGGGCACATTAATAGCATAGCGAAACATGGCGTCATATCATCACTTTAAGAACTAAACGTAAACATTCGACGTTTGTATTCCTCAGAATTGAATAAATATGAAAATAAACTGTTTTTTTTTTTTAGATTAGGTTGTGTTTGTATTGGATCAAATTGAATATATCATGTTGCCAGTTTCTCTGGATTGTTCAATTTTTAATGCCCTTTCGATATTCTCTAGCGTTCATATAACATGTTGGGTGTAGAGAATTCAGTGTGTCGGTTCGTCCAAAGTAGAACTTTTAGTTAGGATTTGTTAACTGTATATTTGATGGTACACAGTTTACGAACATAAAAGGTATTACATAAAAGTTTCATTAGAATTCTCTTTACGTTAACAGTTACATGATTTTAAACAGATGTAATAAAAAAATTCAAATCAATCGAACTACGCATTTTTTCTAATTAAATTTTCAACATGGTATTTTTTTCTTAGATAAATTAATGCATTAACTTGATTTAAAATTGCACATTCAAAACCGGTTACAAAAATAAATTTTATTGATTAAGTTCAGGATTTTTAGTGATAAATCTCCCTTTTAACACAATTCCATTTGGGAGAGGAGGTTTGCATGTCCGAATAAAACTTCCGACCTTCCGTTAGCTACACACATGTAATAACATGGTTCTGCTGTGTCGGTTTTGTTATTCCCATAAGTCCTTAAAAGAGCACTCGAGTGCAATCCCGGTTTTGTTGTGGGTTCGTGTTACTCAATCTTTAATTTTTTTAATAGTTTTCTTTATTTTTGTTTGTTCTTTTGATTATTGTGTTGTCTGTACTATTTCGATATACAGCTTCTGATAACCCCGTTTGGTATTTTCAAACTTTTGTTAAACCAGATCTGGGAAACTAGAGACTGCATTTACTAAAAAGGATGACTTTATCTATTTCAAACCGAATATACTGGCAAAATACAAATTACTGTACTTACTCCAAGATGTGCATTAATATTCTGAGGGTCTCTGTTGACCATATCAATATCACCTCCAGACATTTTGATGAAAGTATAGGAGCAGCAGCAACAAGTCCTTACCGTAGAGAAATGTTTACTGTACTGAATGGTAATCAACAGCAAAATAAATAGGTTTGTTTACTAAGCCAACCATGCCGACGATAAAAAAAAACCAGAAGATAATCGCCTTATTTGTCGTATTAACAGATTATTATTTAAAATGGACATTATTAAGATTTTTTTTCCTGTATTGGTTCAGTAAGCGGCCGTCCCATTAATGCCTATACCAATCCAGGGAAGTGAACGGCCATGAACATGTGTGCTGGTGGTATTGATGTTGCTTATGTGTACAATTTTTCAGTTGGACTGCGGAACTGTTCCGATAGTTTTTTGCTATTACCATTCCTACGTGAAATGAATTTAGTATTGAAGCAAAATTAAAAAAAAAAAATACCCACAATGGCCTACTTCATATTGAAGTATTTGTTTTTATTTTGCTTGATTGGCTGGCCGCATTCCAGAGAATTATTTTCATCGTTTGGTGTCCGTCGTTAAGTAGGTTTTTACAAATGCATGGTATGTTGAACAACCGTTCTGATGTTATGGATTTATCTAAGGAGTTACAGTTTTAATAATTTTGATCTGAAATCAATATTTGTAATTTTCATTCATTTAAACAAAAAAATACATATTATTATTTTTTTTTGTTTTTTTTTGTTTGTAATATATGAAATTAATGAGTAAGTAACGATATATATATGTCATTATTTGAATACAGACTTGATAATACGAAATAACACTTGGTTAAAGACATTACAGAAGAACAGATGAGCCACTTTATAAATTTATAACCAAACAAATATCCAGGTAAGAAATTAAATGGGTAAGGAGGTGCTATACTAGTGTATTTATATATTAAATGTTCTGCTTTTTCTACGGATCAAATTCTCGCAATCGTAAAATTTACAACTAGGAATCTTTATTTCTGTAGCTTCCTTGCCAACATCAAGAAAATTCTGATAAGAAACACAAGATCTGGAATATCGTATCGATCAATATGCAGGTGCTGCTAGAATGTTGCTATATCTAAATGGAAAGTTCACAATGTGAAAATTGAAATTATATCTTGATTATTCCATCCCTGTCAATATCAATGTGGAGATCATGGTATGAAGTAGACCTAGCTGTATCTGTAGAATCCTTTATTTCAAGTTCAATGGAGTAGATCCGACCAACATTCCCACCAATATTGAAATAATTCAATAATTTAGTGAAATGGAATCAATATAGCAGAACGTGAAATACTAGTAAACGGACTGGGGAACCTTTTGCCAAGCACATGAATGAAGTCTGCTTCATACGAATAAATGAGTTAAGTCGACGAGAAGAGGATGCAATATTACCATAGCCAAAAAACACATATTTCACACTCCTCGTCGTCTTTGTGTTGCTATGGTTTATTAGTTGTAAATGATATCTACAATATCACTCTCGTTTTTATATCTACCATGTCAACTGTTCGTGTCGAGGAAGGCAAGTATGAACTACATAAGACAGTGGCGTGTCAAACGTTTATACGAGACAGTGATATAGAAAATAATGTGAACATGAACTCATTGAGACAGGGTAATGTCAAACGTATCAGTGAGATAGTAATTTCTCACTTTTGAGACAGACCCGTTCCTATTTTTAGCGATGTGAGATTGTCTTATCTTGCACTAGTGCAAGACAAAAAAATCACGTGCGTTTTACCGCCAAATACATGCTGTACAGTTTATGTCAACTGCCCCCAGTTCTCCATGCTTCACCAATACAACCACGATTCTATTACATAAACTAGTATTTTTAAATTAATGTATGTATACTATTCTGCTAGCTAATAATTTAACTATCGTACACCTTTCATGTTTCACGGTGTATGACTTTCAAGTCAATGTTTGTTTACTTTGAGTAAATAATAGAGTGCTCTCCCTTGTTAGTAACTAACGTACCAAATTCAAATATTTTTTCACAGCCACAGGTGTAGTGTTGAGTTACATTTATCATATATTTATTAAATACATTGTATTTTATTATGAAATACATTTAAAATACTGCCAAGACACGGATGCATATGAATATATTACTTCAGCAATGGAAACAAAATTTGCGGGAAAACGCTCGATCGGGAATGTAAACAAAACAATGTTAGGTAACAGCTGATAAAAGTGAGAAATAAAATCAAACACCGGCAAAAAGTGCAAAACAGGGAAATCTCCGACACCCTCGGGTAAGATTTCAATCGTTCGCCGACTCTGCAAGCCTCGTCCGCGAACGATTGTAATCTTACCCTCGGGTGTCGGAGATTTCCCTGTCTTGCACTTTTGCCGGTGTTAGATTCTATATATCTTACCGAATGCATTCAAACTCACAGAGGGGCCCGCGTGGCTCAGTGAGTTAAGCCGTTGGATCTAACAACTCACACAAGCCTGTCACTCACCAATACGGCGTGAGTTCGCATCCGGCTTTGTGAATTACAAAAAATGTACATTCGACTCGTAGCCGCAGGTGATAAAGTTGACCAGTTGCTTGCCCAGGGTCGGTGGTTCTCTCCGGGTATTCCGGCTTCCTCCGCCACTAAAACTGGTCGCCATGATATATCTGAAATATTGTTGAAAGTAGCGTTAAAACACCAAAAATCAAGATCAAATTAAATTCACAGAGGATGTCCTCACTACACAAAAAGGAAGCCATATATTATTGTTTTTAATTGTTTTTAATAAAGTTGTTAGTCTTTTTGTCGTTTTTTTTTTTCTTTTGACCATTGTATTGTCTGTCCAGTTCGGTTTGCGACTACAGATTACCCATTGGTACAGTACATGGGCATAAGTATTCGTCACCTTCGTTTTTTTTTACTATATATTTAATATAAAACCACATTCAAAAAATATATATATATTTTAAAGCTATCTCTGGGCAGATTTTTATGAAATTTATTTCAAGACACGCAGAATTCTTTGAATTTTATTTGTTTATCCGATAGTAATTTTTGTCTGCATGGTTGTTGTTTTCTGGTGATTTAAACACAAATGTTGATTTTTCCCGATTTTATTTTAGTTAAATATATAGCAAATTTGTCGTCAAAAAACAAATAATTGTCTTTAAATGATAAGAAAATAAAGAGAATCTAACGGAAAATCATGCTAAAATAAACAAATTATCTTTGAATATTTTCTGCTTCTTCTGGTGCAAAAATTATCAAAATCCGTTTAGAAATTACTTCACAATATCTTTTTTTGTTTTGAAAAATGTGGTTTTATATGAAATATATAGCGGAAAATAGAGGGTGAAGAATACTTATGTCCACTGACTGTATCTTTAAACTTTCTTGTGGTTTCTCGCCTGTCTAATATATTTTCCTTTGATTAAACCGTTTTTTTTTTTAATTTGTACCACATTATGTGTGTTTTTTTACTGCTATTACTATAATTATTTTAATTATTATTATTTTGTAAACTAATTAGTAATATTTGAATATACTGTATAATTTAGTTGGTTTATGGTGACCCGTTTAACTGCACTTTCAACAATATTTCAGTTATATCGCGCGGTCAGTTTTATTGGTGGAGAAAACTGGAGTACCCGGAGAAAATCACCGACATATCGTAAGTCACTGTCACATTTTATCACATATATTGTTTCGAGTACACTTTGCCATGTACGGAGTTCGAACTCACGAATTTAGTGGTGATAGACACTGATTACACAGCTAGTTGTACATCCAGCTACCATATAATTGTGACCACGACATTCCCTAATACAGTGTTTAAAAGACACTGTATATATTTAATAAGTAAAACAATGTGTAAACAGAGATGTGTGTATTTCAATCACGCCTTCAAAGAATAGAACAGAAAATGTATACATAGATATTTCATAGTGTAATTATATGCAAAGTCTGAAAACGTTTATCACTTTTTAAATGCATGGAATACAGATCCCATTGCCTCACAACACGGAACTACACAGCAATTAACAATGGCGGCATAAATTCTCTGGCATAATCCACAGTTGATTTCAAAGACCTTCATCATTGGAGAGATGATCCATATATGATAAAAAGCAATGTAGGCAAATTCACATCCCCATTCAGCAGCAATACAGATTCCATAAAATGTGGTCATGATGATGTAACACAACCTCTTCCAGCATTCGAAACATTTGTGTGATAGTTTCCAGACGCAGTCAAGACTGTGTACTCCGTCGGGTTCTCCAAATACATCGTTGAAATGTAGAGTCTGAAATAAAATAGAAATAATACATAAGTGCAGTGCAAAATTTAATTATGAACGTAAATATTACAGGATTGTGTAGTGAAATGACCAAATTTATCACGAACAAAGTTAACATTATCCAAACAGCAAAGGTACATAAATAACGCTCTCCTATTCTTAGCGCGTTCAACCATGGCCGTTTGGTTGAATTTTCGTAGTATATTTTATAACTATGGTTGTCAAATTTCTCCATAAGAATTCCCGCCAATTTTCTTTCGATGGTCATAAACGATGGATATTAACAACTATCACTAAAAGTCCAGCTTTAAAATATGAACGCTTAACTGTCTCGAGTGGAGAACATATGAAAACTTAGCTATCGAGGGTGGAGAAATAAAGTAATCCACTGGCAGCAAAATCTTGCAGAGAAGGAGGATCTACGTATCGACCACTCTTAGCTTTAGTTTTATTCAAATGGACCGATTCTTTTATTGAATAATCTTGTCGCCGCTTATGCCAATTTCCAAACAACGATTAAAGAAATAAGCACTTTTTTGGAAAATTGCCATTGCTGATATATCCGTGAATGAGACTATGTTTCTGTATCAGGCTAACTCCCGTGAATATTGGAAAAGGTCAATTCTCATAAATCATGGACAAGACAACATGAACCCTATATAATAATAAAACTGACAAACCTGTGGCATTCATTAAGTGTCCCCGAGGAAAATCCCATTGTTTTAAGAGAAAAATTTGGCTCTATGACAAAATGGATGTTAATAAATTTAGTAACAAAATAGAGGGTACAGACTGGTATAAACTCCTTGGTAATGATACAAATGTGGATGATATGTGTGTAATATTTACGAAATGTTTTCTTGAAATTGCCAAGGATTGCATTCCAACTAAGATTATTACAGTACGTAATAATGACAAACCATGGTTTAATCACACACTACGGAAAGAGATTCGTGCCCGAGATAGAATTAGAGGAAAAGTTTTGAAATTTAATAGAAATGTTGACATTCAAATGTATAAGAAACAACGAAATAAGGTGAACAATTTAAAGAAAATTGCAAAAGAAAATTTTGAAAACAATTTGGACAATATACTCATAGAAAACTCATCAAATCCTAAAACATATTGGAAAATAATGAAAATGTTAATTAAATCAAACAAAGGTTCTTATAATATCCCGCCACTCCAAAATATAGTTAATGACCAAAATTTAGGTGATACTGTTTATGAAGACAAAGCTAAATGCGAACTTCTGAATAAATATTTTAGTTTGATATCTAAAGTAGAGGAAGAAAATGTTCCTTTACCTGATTTTGAATCAAAAACAAACAGTATTATAACGGATATAAATGTAGAAATAAATGAAATAGTTGATGTGATAAGAATACTGGACCCGAATAAAGCGTCTGGTCCAGATATGATTAGTCACAAAATGCTTAAAATATGTCCTGAAAAAATAGCAATCCCACTTCAAATTATGTTTAATAAATCTCTGCAACAATATACATATCCTTCTGATTGGAAATTAGCCAATGTGACAGCTATTTTCAAAAAGGGTATTTGTTCATTACCTTCAAACTACCGTCCTATATCACTTATCAGTTGTGTAGGTAAANTCGTAGTATATTTTATAACTATGGTTGTCAAATTTCTCCATAAGAATTCCCGCCAATTTCCTTTCGATGGTCATAAACGATGGATATTAACAACTATCACTAAAAGTCCAGCTTTAAAATATGAACTCTATGAATATCAGTCAGGGTTTTTACCAAAACATTCAACAGTTCATCAGCTCTTAGAAATGTATAACTCTATTCTGAATGCTTTAGAAAATAAGGAAATTATTTGTTTTGTATTTTGTGACTTTTCTAAAGCTTTTGACAAAGTTTGGCATAGAAGTTTACTACACAAGATGAACTCATATGGTATAAAGGGGAATTTACTCAACTGGTTCAAAAGCTATTTGCTAGATCGTAAGCAAAGGGTTGTCATAAAAAATTCAGAATCATCACTAAGCAATGTTTCAGCTGGAGTTCCACAGGGGTCTGTGTTGGGACCCTTTTATTTATCATTTATATAAATGATATTGCTGATGCAATTTATTCATTAAGTAGACTATTTGCAGATGATACCTCGCTTAGCTGTTCAAGTTCTGATGAATTGCACTTACAGAATGTTATTAATCATGACCTACAAGAGCTTGATACATGGTCCAAAAAATGGTTAATGTGTTTTAATCCAGATAAAACAGAATTAATGCTGTTTTCTAATATTAATATTACAAATACTCCGACATTTTCCTTCAGTGGTAATGACATAATTTTAACTCAGTCCCATAAACATTTGGGAGTTACATTTAGTGATGATGGTAAATGGAACTCCCATGTCGAAGGCATTGCTAAAAGTGTATCAAAACATTTAAGTGTATTGAGAAAATTAAAGTATAAATTAAATCGAAAAAATCTAGAAAAATTGTATCTAGTGTATATCAGACCTATTTTTGAATATGCAAGTGAATTATGGGATAACTGTGGCTCTTGCAACTCTGACAAGTTAGAAAAACTACAGCTGGAAGCTGCAAGGATCGTAACGGGATTGCAAATTTTTACTAGGACTGAAATTTTATATAGAGAAACGGGATGGGAAATTCTTTCTGCTAGAAGAACCAGGCGAAAACTACAGATGTTTTATAATATACATTACGGGAACGCACCTGACTACTTACGTAACTTGATTCCACCCACCATTCAGAGTACGACCGTATATCCCCTTAGAAACGGAAATGATATCATCATTCCATTTTGTAGACTATCTCTCACTAACAATTCTTTCATACCGTCTACAATAAGGTTATGGAACAATCTGGACATTACAACAAGAAATTTAGATACTACATCAAAATTTAAAAGGGAGCTTAAGAGAGTAAGCGTTTCCCCCATTGAGCCTCCTCCAAAATACTGTTTTCACGGTCCTCGTAAGCTTAATATAATTCTGACTCAGTTGAGATGCGCAGCATCATTTCTTAATTATGACCTGTATAAAAGTAATATCATATTGAATCCTACATGTAGATGCGGTGCTATTCGCGAGGACACTGAGCATTTTTTTCTCGATTGTCCACTATACGAAGCAGCTAGAGTAATACTAATTGATAATCTAAATCAAATTGTGGATGTAGAAGAAATTGATATCGATCTCTTGACTCGCGGTAAATCTGATTTATCGTTGGAAGATAACGACATTGTCTTTACAAATGTATTCGACTTTATTCGAAGGTCTGACAGATTCTTAATTGTTTAGTTTAGCTAGTTTCTGAGGAGCACACACACCATTCGTAACCATTATGGTTATCTACCTTTTTCATGTTTCTTTTGTTTTCTATACTAAAATTTCGTTTAATAATTGTAATTTATTCTTTTGTTCTGTGCATGCTCATATGAAATATATAGTTAAAATTGTAAATCGGAGAAGACTTCATAAGTTTGTGTAACTTGTGTCTTATCCATTTTGTCTGTTTGCACAAATAAAATATGCTTAAACTAAACTGACAAACCTACATTGTAACCCCTATAAATCTTGGTTTTAAAACCATGCAAATATTAACAAATCTGGGGAAAAGCGGATACCTGGCATCTGACTAACCGGATTTTTTTTTAATCGAAATATATTAACTTACTCCAAGATGGGCATTAAGTCCACTAGGATCCCTGTTAACCATATCTATATCACTGCTGGCCATGGTGTAGTCCTTTCTGTAGAATTGTCTTGTCTGTATTAAGAATTCATTGACAACACATATTTATAGATGTTTTCATAGTTATAAACCATGCCTCCAAAATAAAACAACTTTAATAGTATTATCTGGAAGTTAAGAAGATAACAATGAAAAATTTATTTATGAAATTAAATTATTTTTATAATTTGAGCTTCATTTTAAACAAAGCTGAAATAACATAAAAATGAATATATGAATATAAACATGCAAATGGCCTGAATAATTTTAATTGATGGAAATCCTATAATATTTCGGTTTGTAAGATTACATGTACATTTCATGATATGTTTGATTTCATTCCACTTGATAACTTGAATTGAGATTTCTTTAATTGTATGTTTCACATCAGATATTTATGAACAAATAAATATCATCAATCATAGGCAACAGAAATAACCCAATGTTACTTCAATTGGGTCACCCAGTTATGCCAATTCGTTTCATTTTCCAGAATAAATCTACGCCATTTTAATAGTTGATATGATAACAGATTAAGTTTATGTTGGTATTTAACATTTGTTTTTACAATAAGCGTTATGCGTTATGTTTTTTTGTTCAAAAGACAGTGATTAATTTAATTTTTCTCCTTAGAAAATAACCATTTAATTTATGAAGGAGTGGAATATATGTTATTATTATTATTATTATTATTTTTTTAATATTCTGACGTCCTAATTCATGGAAATTAATTAATTGAGCTAAAAGATGACAAAAAAAAATTATAACCTGACCCTGTGAATTTCAACAAGAAATTGTTGTCAAATTGGAAGGAGAATTACCAATTTTTCATGTTAAAAGTGTCATATTGGATTAATGTGCAAAACGTTGACCAGCTAGGGGAAGCATACCCCAAGTTCAAGTGGTAGACTTCTTACTCGTACTAATAACAGAAATACATCGAATGTAATTTTTTCTTCTGTATAATATACATAAACGCTTGAACAAACGCTAGACATACCGAAGGGGCAATCAAGAATGGACAATCCAGGAAAACTGGCAACATTGGGTACACAATACACAAGAAGAAGACAGACAAACAAACAAACAAACAAACAAACACAACTATACGTAAACAAACACAAATAACGTAAATAAGACACGAACTCTCTTACAAACAACTGGAGGTAGAGACGAACCGTTTATATGCGGAAATCGTTATGGACATCACATCACGAAACTAAGAATGTAAAAATACATAATAGGACAACACAAAAACTAAAACGATGACAAACACGGACTACATGACAAAAAACACGGAATGAACTCATGTGTTCGCGAAAGGTAAGCAGTTTCTGCTTCTTATAAGACACCCACGGAGCTACTTATATATATATTTGTGGTTTCCATATACAAATTTGAATCGGGGGGGGGGGAGGTGGCTCAATGAGTTAGGTCGTTGGATCTAACAACTTATGCAAGCCTATCACCAATACGGCGTGGGTTTGCGCCCAGCTTTGTAAATTGCAAAAAAAGGTGCACTCTACTAGCAGCCGCAAGTCAGGACGTTTACCAGTTGCTTGCCCATGGTCGGTGGTTCCCTCCTGGTACTTCGGCTTCCTCCATCACTTAAACTGGTCGCCATGATATAGCTGTATTAATGTTGGAAGTGGCGTTAAAACACCAAAAATCAAATCAATTCAAATCAAATTTGAACCGAGATTCAGTAAAATAAATTTTACTTATATTGGAAAAATTCCATTTAACAATTATGAATTGTTCGCCATCATTGGTTTTTTTTTTATTGGTATGGAGTTCCAGTGTATCAATAAATGAGAAACAAACATAAAATGCCACACTGTCTGAAGAAGAGTTTGAAGATACCAAAGGGCCAATCAGAATCCATATATCGAAGAAGAACAGACAACACAACGGCCAAAAGAAAAAGTACAAAAGGACAAACAACGATCTACAAAACATACACATAAAACTAAAGATCGAGTAAAATGAACCCCACCAAAACCGGTGGTGAATTCAGGTGCTTCGGAATGGTAAGCAGTTACTGCTCCACTAGTGGCACCCGTCGTGTTAATCTACTTACAAACCCGGTAATAAGTCGTGAATGAGGAAAGGACCGGGAAGTGTTTACGACAAGTGGTCATTAGGGACACAGCTAAGTCATGGTGGCGACCGTAAAATTTTCAAAGTGATGATTTCAACTTTACCAAAAGGAACCATTGCTTCCGTAGCTTCCTTGTTAGCAGCAACCCACCATCAAGGAAATACTGATAGGAATCACAAGCTCTGGAATATCGTATCATTTGAGAGATATATACTCCATATGCAGGTGCTGCTGGAATGTTACTACGTATAAATCGAAAGTTCACAATGCGAAAATTGAAATCATCTCTTTTGTCGTAAAGTATCGTTCTTAACCGACCCTCACTTTCGATTTAGAGGTGTGAACTGAACATTTCTCTTTCCAATAGAAAAACGGTTACTCCTAACACACAAATACAAGACCGCTCGTTTTTCCTGGTTTGATACAGACACTTCAATAACAAGTGGTGGGGTTAAACTTTAGGCTAGTTTTATTGGCTCAAACATCACTTAATTAATTCCAGATATAGTTCCATTATGATTTTGAAAAGTTGTTTCCGTTACAGGCTACGGGAATGATATTAGTGCTCATCGCGATCGTCGACTGTGTCATTAGTGGAGCAAGAACTGCTTACCCTTCAGCGCACGCGAGTACACCCACGGTTTTGGGGGGGGGGGTTGGAGGAGGGGGGGTCGTCTTGCTCATTCAGTTTACTGTGTAGTGTTTTGTAGATCATTGTTTGTCGCTATGACAACTTTCCTTTTGTGCATTGTAATGTCTAATTATCTTCAGTTGACGGCTTCTGCTCACCCTTTTAGGTATCTTCAAACTTCAGTAACTATCAGATTTTATGGGAAGGGAGAGCTCAGGCAGTGATAACAAACTGACCAGCAAAAGCCCCGGCTTAGGTAGGTGTCTGAAAAAACCTGAACACCTGAGAAGGGTATCGGGACAGACACTCAGGTCAGTGGTGTTAAATGTCTTGTGAGATATCAATGTGCTTGAACACTAGATCATCCAGGCCTAACTACTAGCTTTACTAATTTTGGAAATGAAAATTGAGGACATGTCATTCAAGGGACAAGAGATGCGCACAGTTCTACATCATTTGGTTCCCCAAGATCTAGTGTTGCAAGAGACATTTTGTTTTGCATTACTTGTGACTAAATCTGAAAGTGAAAGTACAAAAAATGTACGTCTTGGTCACCAGTATCAGAGCAACCAAATCGATGGTGAAATTATGAACGTGCTCTATTTACATGTACGAGCGGTAGGTCGTTGGTTCGAGGTTTCGCGAGGTTTCTTCACAGCATTAAGGAGTAAGAGAAAACACTTGTTGGCTCGGAATCAGGATAATGTGTCCGAGTGGAGCGACATGTCTTACCCTCAGATTATTGCCTCAGTGAGCTAGCCTAATAAAAATCCAGCTAAGTCTAGTACAAAACTGACATTATCACCATCTCATTGAAATGTAACTTGTTTTCGGCATGATAAAGATGAAAAATATGTTATTTGGCAGTAAACAACAATCACTCACTCACTTATATCATTGATGAACTAAATATAGCCGGATGCTTTTCAGGGGAGACAATACTAGTACAATAAGTTGACGTAATCCTTATCAAATATAGTTTGCATTAGGGACGGACCATTTAACTTCAAAAGGGGGGGTATGGATTTTTTTTTTAATATTCTGATTCCCAATGTTGCTGAAAAAAATATTCTGATTTTGGTGGAGGAAAATAAAATAATCTGATTCAGAGTTTTTGTCATATAAGGCATAAGCTAATGTTAAATTCTGGACAAAAATTTCTCGTGTTGTCCGAAAAAAAATTTCTGAACGAAACAAAAAACCATAACCCCCCTGCAAGTTAAATGGTCGGTCCCTTAGTCTAGTTGACTCCGAGGGGATAATAAAGCATATCTTAGGAACCCCTATCAAATGAAGAATTGAAGATATCAAAGAGGTAATCAAATTCCGTAAGTCGAAGAAGGACAAACAACACAATGGAAAAGACAACGACCTACAAAACACTACATAGAAAAGACAAACGACAAACAACGACCTACAAAACACTACATAGAAAAGACAAACGACAAACAACGACCTACAAAACACTACATAGAAAAGACAAACGACAAACAACGACCTACAAAACACTACATAGAAAACAAAAAACTAAAACTAAAAACCAACACGAGACCCACTAAAAACCGGAAATCGGGTACTCTGGAAGTGTAAGCAGTTCCTGATACTTGATTGGTACCCATTTTGTATTGGCCTAGTTGTTTCAGGGGGAGGGGGGGCAATAAAGTAATAAAACGCCAACAACCGACATTTTATGGTGACACAACCGTATCGGTAGTGTAATGGGTTAGCGTGCTCGCCTCAAATGTGGTAGATCGTGGGTTCAAGCCTTGATCGGGTCAAACCAAAGACTATGCAATTAGCATTTGTTGCCTCTCCTCTAAGCACGTAACACTGAGGAGAAAGAGCAAAGAGTAGTTGACTCGGAACCAGGATAATGTGTTACAGTGGGGCGACATGTCTATCAGTAGACTGTTGTGTCAGTGAGCTAGCACTATAAAAATCCAACTAAGCGTGTTGATCTAGTACAGAGCGGACCTCATCATCATTTTATTTTAAATTAGCTTGTTCTCGCCATGGTATAGCTGAAATCTTGATGAGTTGGCGTTAAACAACAATCACTCACTCACTCATATGGTGACAAATGTTCACACGAAATTTAACTCAGATGCATAAAAGCACATAAAATGTATGCGATAAATACTGGTAGTTGGGTATAATGTTCTGATAGGGTATCACATTTCGATCTGGTAGTTAAATAACAAATATTAGCATAGGGCTGACTGAAAATAACGAGTGACATTGTGTTTTGTTACAACAGGTGATCACCCTTTATTTTGTTTTTTTTACAACGTTTCGTACATTTATCACATGGAACATGAATTAAAACGAAAGACTGTAGATAAAAGAAACTAAAGTTAATATAACACAATTAAATCTCTTACACGGAATTGTTGTTTATGACTTTTTAAAGGCATGGAACACCGAACCACAAGCCTCACAACATGGTACAACACAACAGTTAACAATGTTGGCATAGATTCTCTGGCATAATCCACAGTTGATTTCAAAGATCTTCATGAGAGGTGAGATGACCCATATATGATAGAAAGCAATGTAGGCAAATTCACATCCCCATTCAGCAGCGATACAGATTCCATAAAATGTGGTCATGAGGATGTAACACAACCTCTTCCACAATTCGAAACATTTGTGTGATAGTTTCCATACGCAGTCAAGACTGTGTACTCCATCGGGTTCTCCAAATACATCGTTAAAGTGCAAAGTCTGAAATATTATTTGAAAAGTATATTTAGTATATATAGTATTTTTTTTTATCATACAATAAATATAAATATTAACATGGGAATCCCTTGATAAGACGGTAGTTCTTTATTGAATCAATGTATCAAAGGTTGGTATTATATTGCTTGAATGATCTATTTAAAAAAATGTTGGAACCAAATGTATACATTGTATTTAAAGGGCCAGAAAGAAAGAAAATCACGAACATGCCCAAAAAAATGTGATCGTATTTATTGTAAGAAGAAGTAGAGTGTCAGTTAGAATTTCATTAATTGTTTTATTCTTCTAAAAACTGGATATTATAAAGTGTAAGAGGTCTTCGCAAACTTATTGTCAACCATATTCACATTTACATATGCAATCAGTGCATATAACTAAACATAACGGCATTACGTGACAGAGGCGTACTCGAAACAACCTTTATTTGATCAAGTTTGATGTTGGGCTGAAATTGACTTAAAGTATTTCTTATTTTCTCCCCAAAGAAAATAACCAATAAGATATAACTGCAAAATTCTTGAAAGTGGTGCTAAACACCAATTGTTCTAACAATTAGTACTGGTGGGGTTTCAGTTACATCCCTTATAAATATAACAGTGATTGATTCTTTAATTTTCAAAAAAAAAATTATCTCTATTTAATGGTTATTTCTTATATTGTACGCCACGATATAACTGAAATATTGTTGAAAGTGGCGTTAAACACCATAAACCTAAACCTTATATTGTAAAATATAGTATTTTGTTGTCGTATAACAGTTTAATACTTTAAAAATATTAAATTTAGATCTGTTAAAATATACTCCAGAATATAGCTGAAAAATTGCTCGCTGGACGTGAAACATCAATCAATCAATCAAATATACTCACTCCAAGATGGGCATTGATTCCATTTGGATCTCTGTTGACCATATCAATATCTCCGCCAGACATTTTGAATTATAATCGATGTACTGCGAAAGGTCCGAAAGTGAAAGAGATTTTGACTAAAGTGATTGTTAAGCGAAAAAATTTAACTTATAACTGGTCTGACATTTAGTGCCATGACTACGACAAACCGGGGCGATAATCTTATAAATAGTACATAAATTGACCTCTAATAATCAGACTTATTGAGAATTAACCATTTAAGACTATTGAAATATATTTTAATCTATTCCTCCACTTAAAAGCATTCATTTTAATCTATAAATTTGATTTTTTATATATAGGTTACAATGCTCAAACATTATTTTAATTCAAAGCGCAAATAGGCCATGGGCTGAGATAGCCTACCGTGCATTCTTCATTGTTGCTTAGTCTTGTAGCTTATGAACAACTATTAGACTATAAAAAATGGGGTTTGGTGGATAGCTGAATATATTATCGTTCAAATGAATACAAGTTATTAATATTTTATGAAGTTCAGTAATCGTAGGAGGCATAAAATCTATCCCTACCCCTGATAAAATTGCGTAAAAACGAGATTTTTCGTCATTTGTTTTCAATAGACAAAATATTACACAACTTTGATGATATTTTTATAATGAATTTATTAAAACTATTGCATTTACGGAAAATTAAACCCATTACATCATCAAAAACATGTTTTGTAGTGTAGATTGCAGAAAAATGGAATATTATGATTTTTGCCGATTTTAGCTCTATTCAGCCCAAAGCACGTAATATCTTTTTCATAGTATAAATTGACAACCAAATTATACATCTGTCGTGTGAAGTTTTGTTATGGAGACATTTTAAAATAAAATTTGTTCAAGCACCACCCTGTATAGGGCTTCTAGCGGCAAAATATTACCCCTTACCCTGCCGAAAATCGCATAATATTTTCTCATCAGTATTAGTCCGTGGGCTAGCATAACCCCCCGTACACCCCCACCTTCCATGTTAACATATTGTTATATATCCTCTTGAAGAAAAAACATGTTAGCATTGAAAATTTTGACATTTGAGGCTAATATTTACACCCTGTCGCAGCTTTTTGAGGATTTTTGATTTTTTTCAATTTTTGTCTTTGCGAGCATTAAATGTATACTAAACAGTCTTGAAAGTATATCAATATGGTATCAAATGAAAGCTTATAGTATTACCTTTCAATTCAATACATGATATATACGTTTTGTGCCTATCAAATTTTGTCAGACGTGAAAAACCTACCTCTCCCCCTTCCTGAAATGACAAAAAAAGAAATTTGTTCCCTTAAAAGTTTAGATAAAAAAATATTTCGTACTAAACTGCGATCTTTTTTATACTAAACCAAACAAATATATCACATTGAATAAATCAAGCACTAGTAATCCTTTATGAAGTGATTTTTGTGGTCAAAATACTTGAAAAATGGGATATTTTCAATTTTGCAGATTTTCACAGGATTCTGCTTATATCTTAATTTTACTAATAAAATAAAGGATACCGCATCATAATGACGGTTGATTTTCGTATCTGGGTACTATAACAATGTAAAAAGGGAATCATTATGTTCTTTCTACCTACTGATTAACAAATAAATAGCAAAATATTAGCCCTACCCCTCTAAAATACACGTAAAATTTGATGAAACTCGGTTTATTTCCTTAGAAACATGGTCGTGCAGGGTGAAATTTNTGATTTTCAGAATTTCTACAGAATATTCCTTATTGGCCAGGTTAAGCTGCTTTATGGGAATTTTTGTCCAATCAATATAGTTTTATCTGAATGCTGAATGTATTGGTATTTATTTTAAAAACCATTAACCCTCATATATGCATATTATGATGCCCATTTTAGCCTAATTATACCCCTTCCTCTACTTGAAAACTGGGACAAATATACATGATATACTCAATATTTCCATATTTCAGTTTCATTCTTCTGTGACAATGGAGGTGTGATGTGACAATTTCTCCACCAGAGATGACAGGGCGGAAGTGTGTGGCCAGATGTGTCAATGGCTAGTGTGATGGTATTGCTCTGGTGTGATTGCCCTTCTGTCACTTAGGGAAGGTACCGGGATCTATAATATTTGAAATAAAAACACATAAATTAAATAATCCAGCAGGATCTGATTTTATTGTGTCGACTGCCGCACACTGGAATTTCTCCTCTTTTTATACTCCCTGAAGAACCATCACTTTGACCCCTATCCACCCTCCAATGTTTTTCTTACTTCTGATTTCTTTTTATTTATTATCTTTTGATATTAAAAAGTTTTGTATATATTTGTTCAAACTTTATGTTTAGATTTCATCCTTGGGTATATATATTTATTTCTTTTTAATATTGTCTTTTTTTCTATGAACTATTTTTTCCCCAGAACTCTATAGCCAAATTTAGCAGGATGACGATTCTGACCATCATGATTTTTAATGACTCTGACTTTTGTACCCTATATCTTTTTCTGAAACAATGTTATTCTTAGCTTAAGACTGGTTTTCGTAATTGGACAACGGCCAAACGATGATTTTTTATGTTAGGCAGTGAACACAACTTATCTTGATTTTTCTATTCTGACACTTCAACAAATGACCTGAACAATGAGTATTGCAAACGGCCAAACAGTATTGAAAATTGGCGAAACATTTCTCACTAGTCTTCCTCTTCACCATCAATCCACGAGTATAAAACATCGTCGAATTCATTATCACTTTCATCGCTTTCTGTCAAACCTGCAATTCATTTGAACGATAATATATTCAGGTATCCATCAAACCCCACTTATTATGTTCTAATAGTTGTTCATAAGCTACAAGACCTCAGCAACAGTGAAGAATGAAAAAATCTGAAAATCCGGCATAATTGTCGAAAGGATGTAAAAAAAGGGCTCAAAAATGTAAGTTCATCCCAAAATATTCAATGTTAACATGTTTTTTTTTCAAGAGGATATATAGGAGGACTTAAAAAAATATGTTAACATGGAAGGTGGGGGGTTATGCTAGCCCACGGACTAAAATGAAATATATTTGGAATTCTAATGTAGTTGTTTAATATCCCTGGTTTGTGATTGGACAATACTGTAATGTGCATGGTATTAATTCCACGGTTGAAAATCATGAGATATTTTAGACGATTGCCGCATACGTCATCTTGTCAACAAAGTAGCAATATACATGATTACATTTGAATAGAGATAACTGAATTGTATTTGAATATTTCACGGCATCAATTGTCGATTTAATGGTGTAATTTTCACAAATTCCACGATTGAAATAGCAAGAAATATATTTTAATTTTAGCTGATTACCGCTTATGTCATCTTGTCAATAATACGGAAATATACATATATGATTTATGCATGTCTATCCTACACATGATTACATTAGAATGGAGATAACTGTATTGTATTTAAAATTTCACGGCATCAATTGTCGATTTAATGGTCGCAAATATCCGTTTGCTGGCTCCGCTAACGTGTCGCCAGTAAACTCAATTTGCGACCATCAAATCTTCAATTGATGCCGTGAAATTTTAAAATACAATACAGTTATCTCCTAAATATATTAGTTCCGTGCATACAGTACATGATCAAATCATTTTCTTGAAATGAACATCACTATTTAAATTGAAATTACAATATGTCGCATAATTGTAAAATGTAAACAAACACATTCTTGTCTGAAGCTTTTTTGTTTAATTCTATTTTATTTTATATTTCAACAATAATTCCATATTTTTTTTCGGTTTAGATAGATTTCATTGAATAAATATAGACGTTCTTCAATTATATCTTTTTTTATCCGAGTGTGACATCAATTGTTCCTTTAAAAAATAATCTCACAGTCTAAAATATATATATTATAAGACAAATATGTATGCATTTATTCATATTGTTAAACATTGATCACAGAGGGTAATTTATGCAAGACAAATCCATATGAATTCATTTATTTCTTAAAAGCATGGAATACCGATCCTATAGCTTCACAACACGGTACAACACAACAGTTCACAATGTTGGCGTAGATTCTCTGACAGATTCCACAATTCATTTCAAAGATCTTCATGAGAGGTGAGATGATCCAAATATGCCAGAAAGCAATGTAGGCAAATTCACATCCCCATTCAGCAGCGATACAGATTCCATAAAATGTGGTCATGAGGATGTAAGTCAACCTCTTCCAGCATTCAAAACATTTGAATGATATTTTCCATACACAATCAAGACTATGGGCTCCGTCTGGCTCGCCAAAAATATCATCGAAATGCAAAGTCTGTAAAAAATAAGAATAGAAACTTTATATCTATATATGTAAGAGTGCATATATGCACAGTTATTAAAAGAATCGTTGGTGTAATGGTTAGCGTGCTCGCCTCGAGGGCGATAGAGTGTGAATTCGAGCCCCGGTCAGATCAATCAAAAGACTATAAAATTAGTGTTTGCTGCTTGTCCGTTAAGCACACAGCTTTAAGAAAGAAGAGCAAAGACTGGTTAGTTTAGAATCAGGATAAGATGTCCAAGGAAACGACATGTCTGCCCGCGGACTGTTATTTCATCGTGTTGGTCTAGTACAAGGCGGGCATCATCTCAATGAATGTAACTTGTTCTCGCCATGATATAACTGAGATATTATCATATGGGGTTAAACAGCAATCACTCCATCACTTACACAGTTGATGAAATAAGCATTGAATTAGCTATCTACTTTTGTTTATTACTATCATTAGGCTGATACCTATGTTTTTACAATATTAGCCCTCGATGATATCATCCACCTAGTAGTCAGTGCTTCGACACTGGCATTGGCGCATAAGATATATTTATGTTTGAAATGTACAGTTCGTTTTTAAATAATGTAACCTATTAAAACTAAGGTCAATCTCTCTCGGGCCGATATTGGCTATCCCGTTACCTCTTTCTCTCTCATGCCGATATTGGCTATCCCGTTACCTCTTTCTCTCTAAGGCCGATATTGGCTATCCCGTTACCTCTTTCTCTCTAAGGTCGATATTGGCTATCCCGTTACCTCTTTTTCTCTCAGGCCGATATTGGCTATCCCGTTACCTCTTTCTCTCAGGCCGATATTGGCTATCCCGTTACCTCTTTCTCTCTCAGGCCGATATTGGCTATCCCGTTACCTCTTTCTCTCTCAGGCCGATATTGGATATCCCGTTACCTCTTTCTCTCTCAGGCCGATATTGGCTATCCCGTTACCTCTTTCTCTCTCAGTCCGATATTGTCTATCCCTTTACCTCTTTCTCTCTCAGGCCGATATTGGCTATCTCGTTACCTCTTTCTCTCTCAGTCCGATATTGGCTATCCCGTTACCTCTTTCTCTCTCAGGTCGATATTGGCTATCCCGTTACGTCTTTCTCTCTCAGTCCGATATTGGCAATCCCGTTACCTCTTTCTCTCTCAGGCCGATATTGGCTATCCCGTTACCTCTTTCTCTCTCAGGCCGATATTGGCTATCCCGTTACCTCTTTCTCTCTCAGTCCGATATTGTCTATCCCGTTACCTCTTTCTCTCTCAGGCCGATATTGGCTATCCCGTTACCTCTTTCTCTCTCAGGACGATATTGGCTATCCCGTTACCTCTTTCTCTCTCAGACCGATATTGGCTATCCCGTTACCTCTTTCTCTCTTAGGCCGATATTGGCTGTCCCGTTACCTCTTTCTCTCTTAGGCCGATATTGGCTGTCCCGTGACCTCATTGGTTAACTTGCTTCCAAAGATTTTTGAATTATTTGGCTCTCCAATCTTTTGACTTTTAATGTACCTGTTTATTCCAGAAACGCATCGTGTGTACTAATGTAGATTTCTACGTTTTTTTTATCATTTGTTCTTCAGAACTTTTTATTATAGTATTACTTTATTTTATATAAAGTGAGAATATTGTTTAAAGGAAGCCATAGTTTGTATCAGGTTTTAACTTGGGTAAAATTATTTTCGTATAAAATAAATTAAAAATAAAAGCATCATAGGAGATAGCGCCCGAACGATAGCGAGGGATAAAATGCAATAGCCACCATATACATCTTCACTCATCAATGTTAAAAAAATAAATAATTAAAAATGCTATTAAATATAAATAAACACCATCTACATGTGCATGATAACAAAAATACAAATATTTGTAATGTTAATTTTCTCATCCAAAATATTAAAAATAAAAAGATGAATGTGCCCATACGACACTAAAAGCTACAGCCAACTAATATTAAACTGAAAGCCATGTCTGGTGCAGCATACACTAGCTTTCATCTGAATAAGCTTAACTAGCATTGGAGCAATAAAACCACAAACAAATCTTCATTTTTCAACTAATCAATGAGCATAAATCTGATACCATACAAAACATTGTAGCTAAAAAAACAATGACATGTGAATTGTGGTCAAAAACACGGTGGACAAAATTTCGAAAACATTTGACCAAAGGAAATTAGAGTTCATCGTGTAGTGATAAAACCACGTTCATTACACATTAAAAATAACTTGCAACAGCTCCTCGTGAACCCCAGTTTGTTAGGAGGTGTCATGGGTGACCCGTTGCAAGAAAAATCCAACTTTATCTTATCCGGGGGACATCGTGGTCGTGTATTGTATGGTAGTTGGATTTACAACTACCTGTGCAATCAGTGCCTATCACCGCTAAAGTTCTGAGTTCGAACCCCGTTCATGTCGAGGTGTACTCGATACAACATTATGGGGTAAAGTTTGTCAGTGATTTGCGGCAGGTCAGTGGTTTTCTCCGGGTACTCCGATTTCCCCCATCAATAAAACTGACCACCACGATATAACTGAAATATTGTTGAAAGTGGCGTTAAACGTTATTATCCCTAAACCCTATCATATCCATTATATGCTCTTTGTCCTGTAGCAATCTAGATTTCAACTCGTATACCCATCGCTGTGCTATAGTTTGCTTACATTATATTTATTTCTGACTCACGCAATGAATATAACTGAAATACTGCACTATTGATGTTGTACAAAAATCAATCTTTCTGGCTAGTATTAAAATGGAACAAACTTTTCAATAAGGATGAATAGAATAAATGGTTCCATAATTTGAAGCGAATTTTGTGTTTTTATCCTCTTTTTTAGCTTCTATAAATCATTTAGAAATAGTTCTCATAATATCACAGTATCCCTCCCAAACACACACACTCCGTGCACTGGTGATGACAGAACACCAGACTACCCCCATTGGGTGCAACTAAAGTGATCAAATAAACACAGCAATCGACCCATTAGTCGTATTCGAGATAAAAAAAAAATTAATTCCCCTTTTGAAGTTTTAACGGTAGTCCCCTAAGCATGATATAACATTTTTAACTGTATGCACCCTCTCGGCGGCAGAATTATTGCAAAGTGATGTTAAGTTAACAACGTGCGTTTTAATATACCCTCTATTTTTCGGGCGAAGTGTACTCGATATAACATTATGTGATAAAGTTTGTCAGTGACTTGCGACAGGTTCGTGGTTTTCTCCGGGTACTCCGGTTTCCTCCACCGATAAAACTGACCGCCTCAATATAACTGAAATACTGTTGAAAGTGGTGTTAAACACCATAAACCACCCAATCAATTTGTTTAACATTTGACAATATACCATTTGGAAACTTGTTCAGAATTTGTATTCATAAAATTTATAACCGTAAATTCAAATAAAAGAAAATTAAGATGCTTTAAACTTACACCAAGATGAGCATTTATTCCGTTAGGATCCCTGTTAGTCATATCTATGTCAGCCATGTCTGCAAAATTTTATATATATATTGCAACAAAAGAAAATATACAGATCTGTCTATTGGTCCTAACGAAAGAATGTAAAAATAATAAACTGGGAGAGGGATACTGTATTTATATTTGTCCACTATGTACCCATGGTTACAATTAAACATCAGATAATTACAATCTTCTTACATGTATTATTGATGACCATTAGTTATTATACTGGACATTGTATTCCTTTGATAATTACACGATAAAAGAGTGGTAGAATTAAGGTCGAAATTTTATATCCGTTCATATGATCAAGTTAGTAGTTATGTTCCGACTTGCTTGGTTTGTTTTCGTGATGAAAAGCCCTAATTACATCTAATTGTTAAATTGAATTATAATTTGAAAGAAATGACCAAGGGTTTCCAGGACACTGTATGATAACAAAATATATACATTAATATATTATCTCAATTCAAGTTTTTAAGAAATTGTTGAAGTTAGGTGGAGCATGGACACAAAGGGGGGATAACTCATGAATTCAAGATTGATTGATTGATTGATTGATTGATTGATTGATTGATTGATTGATTGATTGATTGATTGATTGATTGATTGATTGATTGATTGATTGATTGATTGATTGATTGATTGATTGATTGATTGATTGATTGATTGATTGATTGATTGATTGATTGATTGATTGATTCTGTCTCCATAGTTGACTGCAATCGTTCATATATGGCTACATAATTATTTGGAAAAGCTCCTAAATGTTTTATACAATTTCCTGAAGCCGTTCCCATAAGTGCGACCCCCTGCAGTTTCCCACGGTTTGCATCAAACAATATAATGAAGTCATTTTATAAATATCATGTTAGGGGCTGTCGTGGTCATGATCATATGGTAGTTGGATTTACAACTACCTGTGTAATCAGTGCCTATCACCACTAAAGTTGTGAGTTCGAACCCTGTTCATGGAGAGGTGTTCTCGATACAACAATATTTTGATAAAGTTTGTCAGTGACTTGCCACCATATAACTAAAATATTGTAGAAAGTGGCGTTAAGCACCAAAATCCTAACCCTAAGCCCCTGAACTCTTTTATTGAAACCTGTATTAATGGTGGTAAATATCCATAGCTACAGCATAACGTCATCAACAACATTGTTCTCTGTACCAGCAGCTAAATATACTTTATCAACTGATGGTTTAATCCATTCTTTGCTTAGATGTTGGAAATGTTCCGACAGTGTGGTATTTCTTTCCCCATTATTTTGCTTAGAACCTTATTTGGAACACATCATCACGAGATCAGAAACTTGGCTTCTCTTTTTTT